>JAASGX010000007.1:0-101699 GCA_023334415.1 Phytopythium chamaehyphon | reverse complement strand
TCACAAGGACACGCAACGGCCTCCATGGCGGCTTAGACGTAGCGCTAGCGAACTAAGGACCGCCCAAAATGAATCACTTCCAATTTTCCTCTCTACCTCCCAAGCGTCTTCTCCTCTCCTCCTCGCCACATCCTTACACTGGTCCTTTGCTCATACTATACCCTATTTATTACTCCAACTCCGACTCCGCAAACTGCCAGGACACTCCCCGTTATATTGGTGGCTATGTTACTTTCCTTGGACAGAGTTCAATCTCATGGCTCCCACGCAAGCACCACACAGTTGTGCTCTTCACCATCGAGGCTGAGTTTATCGCTCTATGCCATTGCATCCGGGACATCATCTTCCTTTAACTACCTCTTGGTGAGCTTGGCTTCTCCGCCAGCCAACCAATCACCATTCACAAAGACAATCAAAGTTACATTAAGATCTCGAACGATCCAGAGCTTCATGGCAGCTCGAAGCACAATGACATTCGCTATCACTTCGTGCAAGAGAAAGGTGACCTCATCACAAGGACTGCTCAACCAAACTATGGTGGCCGACATCTTCACGAAGGCGCTGGACAAACAACAATCCCGCTCGCTTCGCGACTTGATTGGCATGAGAATTGCCACATTGCTTCCGTAAAGTTGATCATATACCCTGGTCGACAAAACAATACGTTCACCCCTGCAATATGCTGTATCTCGGAAACACTGCGAGTTAGACAGTGCTGCTTAGATATGTCTCTCGCTGTACATCATAGTGGCCTGTGTTTGTGCTGACGCTTCGGATTTGTGCAGTAGAAGTTCGAAATCTGCGCCGACACTGCGTTCCCAGCGCGACCAATTATGCGTTCGCCCAACAGAACCAGCTACCACCTGGCCGCCATTTGGGCACACTTTCAGCGCCTCAGCCACAATCTGTGACTACTGCCACCTTCTAGTCTAATTATGGACGCTTGCCCATATCTAAACGGCCCACGAGTTATTGCCTCGTCCCTACATCCCCGTCGCGCCTTTTCACCAGTTGGCGCTCAAGATGAGACCGTCTCCAGTCCGCCTCAAGCCCTCGCTCCAGCTCCAGCTCGCGCTCCATGACGGCCGCCGACGCCCGCGGCTTCCTCGCGGCCTCCGCGTCCTCGTTCGTCCCCGTTCTGGCGGGCGCGCCGACCCCCGCGCCGCTCCTGGAAGCCCACGAGGCCCTCGATGCCCCGTCTCATTCCAGCGGGAGCTTCCGGGTGCGCGAGGTGCGGCAGCAGCTGAGCGCCAACTCGCGCCAAGTGGCGCGCGACCAGGAGCTGGCGCACGTCAAGGCCGTGTGGGTGGCCGTCGGCGCCCTGGCCGGCGTCATTCTTGCGGTTGTGCTGGCCCAGATGGGCGTCGGCGACTCGGCGCCCGTCGTGTGGCTCGCGGTGCTGCCCGGCCAGCTCTTCTCGCGCGCGCTGCTGGCCATCGCGCTGCCGCTCGTCTTCCTGCACGCGGTCAGCGCCGGCGTGCACTTCTCGGGGCTCAGGAAGACCAGGCAGGTCGCGGGCGCGGCCACGGCCGCGTTCGTCGCCACCACGCTCTACAGCAGCGCGCTCGGGGCCATCGTGGCCATGGCGGTGGCCGAGTTCTTCCAGACCAACGAGGCGCTCGAGAACTACTTGGGCGCGCACGAGGGGATGGAATCCTCAGGAGCCAAGATCGCGTTCCAGTGCCCGGCAGACAACACGACCGACGCGACGAGGCAGCTCACGATGCAGGACGGAGCGCTGAGCTGCGTAGAGTCTAACGCGACTGGCGCGGTCTTCGAGCTCGACGACTTCTCGCACACCTTCAGGCTGACCAACCACTCGGACATGATCAGCATGACCGAGCAGACCGCGCGTGCGCTCGAGAACTTCTTCCCCGAGAGCGTCGGCACGTCGCTCCTCTCCACAGATGTCCTGGGGCTCGTCATTGCTGGGCTCGTGCTTGGCGCGGCGCTCAACCACTGCTCTAAGAAGATCAACAGCCGCGAGAACGCTCACCCCAAGGACTCGAGCCTGCTCTTCCTGCTCGTCTCCCAGGCCGAGATCGTGCTCACAGCCATCTTCTGGTGGGTCCAACGTCTGCTCCCGATCGGCGCCGGATTCATGATCTGCAGCGGGATGCTGCGCGCCTCCAACGAGTCGGCAGTCACTCCGAACTCGGAAGCAATTCTTGCGCTCTTCGGCGGCCTCATCGTGGGCCTCGTCATCAATTTTGTGTCGATTCTGAGTTTGGCGACGCTGATGTCTCGAGCAAGACCGATCCGCTACGCGCGTGAGATGCTGCCGGCCGTGCTCCTCGCCTTTTGTTCTTCATCGCCGCTGGCTGCTCTACCCTCCACGCTGCAGAGTATTGAGACAACTAGGCAGGTATCGATGCCGCTCGCCCAGATTGTATGCGCCGCCGGAACAGCAATCAACAAGAGCGGAACGGCAGTGTATTTGTCAATCGCGTCGGTGTACCTCCTCACCTCGTGCAGCGAGGCGAATTTTTCAGCGGGATCTGTTGTGCTGATGGTTCTGGCGAATACAGTCGGAGCCATCATCGCTCCGCCTATGCCAGGTGGAAACTGCGCGATTCTATCAACAACCATGGTTGTGGTTTTCGGCATTAACTCCACCGAGAGTGGCGTTCTCATCGCTTTCCTCGCAGCCATGGATTGGGTCTGCGACCCAATCGTTGCGGCTGTCAACACACTGAACACGATGCTCGTGACTTTCGTGCTGGCTGGCCGCTTAAACGAGAAATACCTCGACCAATCGTGTATTACCGAAGATGGATCGGATCGAGGCAGCAACAATGGTACGCAGCATCGCGTGATCCACCATCTCGAAGCCGACGACAGGATGATGAGCTTGTCGCTCGGAGATAGCCACGTGGCTCTGTAGTGCGCTGCGGTTGTAGCTGCGCCTTGGTGTTTTTAGTGTTGTAGCGTTTTTGAGTTTTGAGTATATAGAGCAGACAATGAATGGTATCGTAACGTATCACCATCACAGCGTGGTATCACACCGAGCATTGCCAAGAGTGTTCATGGAGTTGACGTATCTTGCCGCCAGCCACATGTGAAGAAAGAGATAGCAGGTCGATCAGGTGAAACCACCCAAGAAGGCCTTTCCTAAACGTCGCTTGTTGATCAGACGCTTGGAGTTGTAGCAGAAGTTTCATTTCAGCTTTCCTCGTGGACCCCGGCAAACCTCAAGGCCACGATGGAGCACAAGTTTGACGGGCTGTTGGCACCTCCCAAGGAATCAAATGATGAAGAGCAAGGCCGAGGCTCAAATAGGAGATCAGGTGACCGACGGAGCAGTGGGGGTGGAGGTCGACTGATCTATCTCACAGAAGACAGCAGCGATTCACTCAATGAAAATAGCGAGGCAGCTCGAAACCGAGCAGAGCTTGCGGGGATCTATGGCGATGGTCACGACCGTGACCCAATGACCTTGACGATAACACCCCCGGCGACCAATTTTCTTGAGCAGCCAGTGATTCTCGGATTAAGGAAAGATATTAAGTCACATGCACCGATAATGAGCAACAGCCACACAATGGGCTCCAGCATTCAGGATGATCTGCTGGTGGACTTGCACTACAGAACGCCCAGTCTGTGGCAGGTCGCTGTTGCTGGTGCTATTGGGTTTGTCGCCGGGGGCATACTGAACAAGTGGCCCGTATCAGCACAAGGCCAATGGTGGATGGGTATCTTCGGGTACTTCCTGGTGCTCGCATTTTCATGCCTAACGCTGCCAATGGTCTTCACGAGCGTCACGATTTGCATTTCCAACTTGTATGTGTCGACTAAGACCAAGTCTGTTCTCCTGCGTCTCGGCCTCTACTTCATGGGAGCAACCTTCTTTGGCGGTGTGATTGCGATGGCAATTGCATTTTGCTTTGCAGGATCACTCGCAGACAAGTCTCCAGGCCCACTCGCGTCTTCATCCTTCACTTTCAAGCTCCAATGCCCAAATGGAAAGTATTTCTCAGCCGAGACAGGCTTGTGTGATATTGACTCGATTGTCGACGGTATGGTCCTGACCGCCACCAACGTCACGGGCTTGACGCTCGAAAACAACAACGGAGTCGATCAGAATGTGACATACGCAACACAGTTCGTGACCTTCATCAAATATTTTTTCCCGGAGAACATCACGGACGCGTTTGCCAAGAGTCAGTTCCTCGGCGTCACTGTTTTCAGCATGGTTGTTGGCGCGGCCATCATGGCGCAGTACGATGGATCCTCTGGTGAGCCAAACCATGCACTCATTCTCATCAAACAGATCCACGTCGTACTCGAGCTCATTCTCAACTGGCTTGTGCCATACATCCCGATCAGCATTGTGTCAATGCTGTTGTATTGTATCCAGGCCGGCAATTTATCGCGTGAAGCTGTCGACAATGCCATGATTTTAATTGTGTCCATGATCACAGCTATGGTCGTCCATTTCCTGCTCGTCGTCTGTGGGGCCTACTTCTTCTTTGTGCGACGCAATCCGCTCAAGTTCTTCCTCTTCCTGACTCCAGCACTGATCTACATCTTTGCAACTGGAGAGTACGGCATGACCATCCCGGTGCTGATGCGCAGCATCGAAAAGTCCAAGCAGATCTCGCGGACGCTGTCGCAGTTTAGCATCTCGCTCGGCATCTCGTTCTGCATTTGCGGCTCGGGCATGTTCTACGTGATTGCGCCGATCTTCATGGCCTACACAAGCGGACTCGAACATCTCTTGACAGCCCCGAGGATCATCGGTTTGGTCTTCATTTCGCTCGGCAGCTGCTTCGCATCGCCACCTGTGTCCGGCCTCGCTCTCACAATCACCTGCACGATATGGAAATCACTCTTCTCGGACACGATCCCGGGCTCGTTCGCCTACGTCGTGGCCATGGAGTGGCTTATGCTGCGGCTGCGGCGCATCTACAATATTATCGTGATGGCATACATCGCGTGCATTGTGGCCGAGCAGCTAGACGAGACGGTCGAGGACGAGGACGACCGCGCGTACATGGAGCAGCAGCTCGGCATCGCCATGCCGGCCCCCATGTAGTTCTACCTGCTGCGGCGTTAGTTGCGAGGAGCAGCAGTAGCCATGAATGAATGAATCCTACGTTAGAGTTTTCTGCATCTACCACTATCTACGCTACGCGGTTGTGTCCTGCTGGGGTGCCGAGGTGGAGTCGATAGCCTCGTTGGCCAGCGCGTCCGCGAGCGCGTTCTGCTCGCGCGGGACGTGCTCGAACTCGACGAGCTCGAGCTCCCGCGCGGCTCGCTGGCAGTCGTCGAACAGCAGGCGCAGCTTGGCGTTCTTGACGCGGTACTCGCCGCGCATCTGGCGCACCACGAGCTGCGAGTCCATGTGCACGCGCACGCGCGCGGCCTCGTGCTGCCTGGCCAGCTGCAGCGCCAGCAGCAAGCCACGGTACTCGGCCGCGTTGTTCGTCTCGCGCTCGCCCAGGAACTGCGCGGCCGACGCCAGCACTTTGCCCGTCGCCGCGTCCAGCAGCAACGCGCCGCAGCCCGCGCGCCCAGGGTTCCCGCGGCTCGCGCCGTCAGCGAACGCCAACACGACGTCGGAATTAGCCGGAGAAGACGTAGACGAGGAGCTTGAGAGAGACCGCAGCGCCCAGCGAGCGCCATGAGGCCCGCCAGGAAGCCGAGAGCGCAGCGCCACCACCTTCGCCATCATGTCGTCGAAAGGCGACTCGCTGGTGGTTTTACAACAGTATTAGTGTTAAGGACTTTACTTTTGTTAGACTAGGATATGTATCCTACTATACTGTGAAAGCTAGGATATAGAGCCCAATTTAGAGCGGAAGAGAGCGCACTTCACCGACAACACACAACCGGACAAGAAGATGCTGGCGGCGCTGATCGTGCCGCTGGTGGCGGTGGCGCTCGTGCTGCCGCTGCTGTACGTGGCGGTGACGTGGGAGCACGACGTGGTGCAGAGGTGCGCGTAGCGTTCCTGAGCTTCACTTTCCCGCCGCTCCGGCCTCTGACCGCGCTCTGTGGCCCCAGCTACGTCGCCCTACCGGCACCGGCCGACCTGGGCACCAAGGAATTCCGCTGGCGCTGCTTCCTGTCGGCGATGACGCGCCGCGGCTGGCGCACGGCCATCCTACGCAGCCCATGCCCGCGCGTCACGCTGCAGTGCCCGTTCGCGCTCGTGTCGGCCGACTTTGCGCAGCTCACGACGTCGCTGGGCGTGCCCGAGCTGGCGCTCGACCGCCTGCCGCTCGTGTTCCCGCAGGTGGCCACCAGCAGCCTCTTCCTGCAGCTGCTGGGCAACTCCAATTTCCCCGCCAGCGTCAGGAACCTGCGCATCAAGGCGCTCACCATCTGCCAGCTGCGCCCGCTCGACATGCGCTTCCACGACGCCACCGCCGCTGCAGACAACCCGTCCGCGCTGCACGTACGTGGCTCAAACAATCTCGCTTCGTGCGATATGCTGTACTAATTGCTGCTGCTGCTGCCAATTGCAGTGCCTCATGGTGCTGACGGAGAAGCGGTTCCTCGAGGACGAGATTGAGTTCGCGGTGCAGACGGACTTGTTCGACGACCAGGGCACGCTGTGGCAGTCGGTCACGTGGCTCTCGGTGCCCTTCCGCCAGGAGACGCTGCTGGTGCCGCTGTCGACGCCCGGCGGCGCGCTGGACGCCGCGCTGCTGGAGCGCGCGAGTACCGAGCCCAAGAGCGCGAGCTTCGCGTGCTCGCAGCGCAGCCTGGATGAGTTCGAGGAAGTCGGCGTGGCCGATCTGACTGGAGCCAGCAAGAGCGCGAACGCGACGCCGCTGCTCTGGGTGCTGGGCCGGGCCGTCGCGGCGCTAGAGAAGCAGGAGCGCGTGCCCAAGCTTCCGCTGATGCTGAGCGCCGCGTTCGGCGACGACCTGCCGCGCGTGCCACTGGACAAGAAGCTGGCCATGACGTCGTGGACCAGCGGCGAGCAGGACAAGCCCGTGACCAAGTTCGCCGTCGACCTGAACGAGAGCAATGTGGCCACTGGGCTGCTACGCACCGTCGGGTGGACGTACACGCAGCAGCAGGAGCAGGAAGCGGAGCAGTGAGTCACTGACGTGGCCGACTTCAACGCATTACAGTGAGTCACGCATGACGAGCGCGCGTCACGACGTCGACGCGATGGCATCAGTGGCTGCCATCATGCGACCACAGTGTGTACGGTACACAAATCGGCAACTTGACCGCGTTGCAGTCTGGTCCGGCGCGAACGCAAATCTACGGTAGCACTCGCTGAAATGAATGAGCCGAGTTGCCGATTGGGACATGACACGCTTGCTACTGCCATGATACGCCCGCGTATCTTGCGGATCTTTGCGGGTGTATCTTGATGCTTGAAGGGGGCGATGACGGCAAGGGGCAAAGCACTTGAACAATGTATGCCATGCGAATTTTGATGTAAAGAACTCGACTTTCAAGCAGTTTCAGCCGATCAGCGTGGCGTGCGTCCCTCGGCCGCTTTGACTTGGCGTCTGTATGCTTCTTATCGCAGATAGGCAGTCCACCAAAAAATCGGCCAAAAAACCCCGCAAAGCATCACCAGAAACCGCCGCCCAATTGGCCTCCGATACTGTTAATACAGCGAAATTGGCGCCTCATGACGGCGATGTTCACGCAGCGCTCCGGTCCAGTCCCTTCGGGTGGAACACACGCGAGCGCCTGAGCGTCCGTCTGCCGCTCGAGATGGCTGCACCAGTGCGCGAACCTTCATCGGCGCGATCCGCCAAACGCTGCTGCGATTCCCCGTATCAGACGCAAAACCCGCTTCTCCCGCGTCCATTCCACCCTCTAATTTACCATTTCACGGTGCACTTCACATACAGTTTCATATTCAACTCACACCTCGTTTCCAACGCGTTTTGCGAAAGAACGGCTTTTCAGCTGTTTCCACAGTGACATGGGAGAGAGCCGCGGACCTTCTCCGCCTCCAGGCTCACTCGCGCCATTTGGACTCCCGCCGCTCGACGCTCGCCGCCTCCAAGCTCCAGGCTCCAGGCCAGCGCCCGCTCCCTCCAAGCCCCAAGGCTCGTAGGCTCCACGGTTCACACCGGCCCACAGCTCCGTCCAGGGCTCGCGGCTCCAGGGCGAAACAGCTGCGCGCGCCAATTTTTGCCTCGCGCCGGCCGCTCCCCGTCCCTGGCGCGCCAGCTGCACCGTCATAACCCACCGCTTGGCTCACTCGAGCCTCGCGGTACGCTAGTGTCGAAACAGCGGGCAGCTGGGCGCGACAAGTGGCTCCAGACAGGAACCGGCGGCCGACCAGACAGGACTCGAGACGAGCCCGGATCTCTCCCGCGGCGCGTTGGAACCCGCGAGTGACAGACCCTACACGGAGACAGGAGACAGGAGACAGGAAATGGTGAGCTTCGCGGTGGTCAAGACGGAGCCCGGGGCGGCGCGGCCCCCGCGGGCGCCGGCGTCCTCGTCCGCGTCCGTCTCGGCAGCGGCCGCGAGGGCCGGAGAGGGCGCCGTGCTGTCCAAGGACGAGCGCAAGGAGCGGTACCTGCAGAAGACGCGCGCCGAGGCCGCGTACCTGTTCAAGTACCTGATCCTCACGCAGATCGTCGTGTACCTCGAGGCCGGCGCGATCCCGTGCCTGCTGGACCAGCTCAGCGTCGCGCTCGACCTGGACGCAACCGAGCAGGGCGCGCTGGGAGGTGTCGTCTATCTCGCGCTCAGCGCCGCCTCGCCCTTCTGCGCTTACCTGCTGCACAAGTTTAACCCGCGCATCGTGCTCGGACTTAGCCTGCTCTTCAACAACCTCGCCATGCTGTTGCTAGCGGGCACGCCCACGGGATACCCCTTCAGCGCCTCGCTCATGATCATCGCGCGAGGACTGATTGGGTTCACGCAGGCGTTCGTATGCGTCTACACGCCGCTCTGGGTAGACGAGTACGCACCGCGCGAAAAGGTCGCAGGGTGGATGAGCTACTTGCAGGGCAGTGTGCCCATGGGTGTCATGCTCGGCTACTTCCTCGGCACAGTCTCCAACTGGTTCGTTCCCGAGAGCGGCGCACTGTTCGCGACGTGGCGCTGGCCATTTGTGATCCAGTTTGTCGCGCTGCTGCCGATCAACGTCGCAGTCTTCTTTGTGCCCAAGAAGCACTTGATGATCCGCAGCGATAAGAGCCCTAACGGAAGCGTAGCAAGTAGCTCGGAAGGCATCGTGAGCACGAGCGACCTTAGTGAAGAAAACCACACGATTGAACTCGCTGAAGAGACCACTGCGACCGCAACTGCCTCCACCGCGACTGCACCAGGAACTTGCGAGAAGGAGCGACTGATCAACAGCGGAAGCGGATCGCTGAGTTCACGAAATGGATTCCAGTACGAAGAGAAGCCCACTGCCGCAGGCGAGTATGAGCCGTTGAGTGGCCGTGGAGAGTCGATGGGTGGAATTTTCAACTACATCGACGATGCGCTGATGACGCCTCTGAGTACTCGCTCAACCCGCCACGACGAAGAAGATGCGCTCTTGGCTAGCGCTGCGATGTACGGCAGCTCCAGCCAGCGTGGACTGCGGCAACTTCATCAAAACCAGCAGCAGTACCACTTTGGACTTGACAACGAGGTGGGCTCGTCGTCATTCCGCCGTAGCATGGTCAATGGCCGCGGAACGTCAATGATCGACATCGTAGCAGAGCTCGAGGCCGAGGAGGCAAAGCGACGTGCCACGCAGGAACCTGGTGAGGCATCGATCCCTCCAGGAGCTGCTAACGTGGCCGTCACCCGTGTGCCACCGTCGTCACAAAAGCTTCGACCAGGGTCATCTACGTACGGCGCAATGGACCATGCTCTCTCACCAATCAAGTCGCCCCAGCGCAGCTATCTGGAGGCTTCCTTATTTGACGAAGAGTTCATGGACGACGATTTCGAGCAGGGGGCGTTCCTGGACGGCATCTATGAGCTGTTCCACATCCCTGTATTCATTCTGATCGTCATGGGTCTCACGACGATTTACTTTGTTGTGACGGGAGTACAATACTGGAGCACAATCTTCATGATCAAGTCGCTGCACGCATCCAAGTACCTCGTCAACGCGCTGTTTGTGTTCGTCGCAGGCACAGGACCAATTTTCGGCGTGTTTTTCGGTGGCTGGCTTATTGATCGCTGCGGTGGGTATATTGGTGTCGAGCAGCGAGCTAAGGCCCTTGGGATTTGCATGGTACTTGGTCTCACTGCGTTCGGAATCGGCGCCGGTGCGACGTACTTCCAGGACGTGTACATCACTGCTGGATTCCTGTGGATGCTCCTCTTCTTTGGTGGTTCGATCCTGCCGGCGTGCACAGGTATCTTCATCTCGGTCGTTCCAGCGGCACATCGTGCGCTGGCGTCGTCTTTTTCCGTCATGGTGTTCAACCTATTCGGCTACTCGCTGTCTCCTTACCTGACCGGTATCATCATGGACTGGGTCATTTCAAAGGAGGGCGAGAAGGGAAGCTACTTTGAGACTTGCGATGAAGCTTGCGTCTACCGAATCGGCTTCCGATTCTGCCTGTGCTGGTCCGTCTGGTCCGTCATTTGCATTGGGAGCGCGTGGCGGTTGGCCGCCCGGCAAGCGCGTGAGGCACGACAGATGATCGAGTTTTACACGTCCAAGGAAGTTCTGGAGTGCTGAGCCCACCCATCGCCCGTCAGTCAGTTTTTACAAGTAAATAACCAGACCGTGAACCACGTATTTGACCCGCGCGTCGGCAGCCGGCAGGCCGCTAGCATTCGCCCAGATCTAGATGATAGGTTGCCTGCCATGCGGAGGAAAAATGTACATACCCCAACTTGATAGTACGCAGTCTGCCACCTACATGCCGAGCACGAGCCGGTCCATTGTCGCGCCTTGGAACTTTTCGAGCGCGTCGCACCACACCTCGATCGCGTCTTGGAATTTCTCTTCGGGCTTGCGGTCGAGCAGGACCAGAGTGTGGCTAACCTGGTCGATGCGCGCCTGGATCTTCTGGTCCAGCACGAGCGCCGACAGCAGCGACTCGACCTCGGCAACCGAGATGCCGTTGAGCTCTCGCGCAATGTAGCGCGTGTCCATCTTGCGGTACGGTCGGACGATCTTGAGCAGCACCTTGCTGCGGATCGTGCGCAGCAGCCGGTCGATGTGGTGTTTGATGAACGGGTCGGCCATAATGGTATTCTCGTGGCGGCTCAGTACTTGCTCAAACGTCTTGATTTCGTCGTGCAGGAACGCATCCGTGAGCTTGGTCATGGCGGCGATCTCCTTGTCCTTCTCGTACGGCTTGGCCTCTTGCGAGTCGAACACGTTCACCTGTGACTCGCTCAGCATGTTGGCCAGTACGAGGTACTTGAGGATCTGAAGCCGCCGGGCCTCGCCAGCCTCGTCGTAGCTCTTGAAGCTGTCGAAAAAGTCGCTGCGAGCTTTGTCCCAGTCGCGCTGCATCATGTACATCTTGCCGCCGCACTCGCGAATCACGCCAATGATTTTCTAGTGCACATCAAGAAAGTTAGATGACTACCAAGAAGCTGAGTAGTTCACGAGGAGGCCAACGCACTGGGTGGGCGACTCCAGACTTGGTCCGCAGCGCTTTCTCGTAGATGGATGCGAGCTTCTTGTTGTCCTTCTGCGACGTGTACATTTGGATCTGCAGCGCGTACACCTCCAGCAGCTACGCATGAATCAGTCACGTGACGATCAGTAACGGCAACTTTCCTCAGCCTCTTCAACCAGCCCAGTTCCGCACCTGGCTGTTCTTCTTGACGCCGTCCTCTCCATCTTCGTCTTCACAGGACGCGAGCAGCTCCTTGACAATCTGCTCCCCAATTACAAAATCAGCACCTCAAAGATCGTGGTTACCCCGAAAAGTTTCTCCCGACCTTATTGAGCCGCGCGAACTCTCCGATCTCGTAGAGCAGGTTGCCGAGCTTGAGGTTGGTCTTGAACCAGAGTCGCTCGTTCCTCGCCTCCTTGAGCGTCTCGAGCGTCGTCTCGTAGAAGCGCTGCAGCACGTCCCAGTCCCTGCTCGTGGACACGAAGTCGAGGATCGAGTTGATGCCTTTCTCGCCCACGTTGCGCGTCACGGCCGAGCGCGTGTAGCCCAACAGCTGCTCGTAGCGGCGCATGGCCGCCGCGGGCTCCTGCAGCTCGAACAGCAGCTTGACCACGCGCTTGAGCGCCTTGAAGCCCCAGTCCGAGCGCTCGGGCTCGAGCGCCACGACCTGCTCGAGCGCCTCGAGCGCCGCGCGCCGCGCCGGCGGGTCGCGCTCCAGGTGCTGCTTGGCCACGTAGTACTGGTTCTCGATCTGCACGTGCAGGTCCGCCTCCGCGTCCTCCATCTCCTCATCCTCGTCGCTGTAGTCGAACTCGTACTCCTCCTCGTCCGACATGGTGCTTGCTTCTTTCCGCTTTAGCTTTTTGGTGATAATGGAGAAAAAAAAATGGATTTCGGTATTTACAGCCAATTATATTCATTTATGCAAGATTTTGACCAATAAAACGTAGTTCAGACTTTTGATAGAAAAGTGTCGGTACTCACTTCAACGAGATCAAGCGTGTCATTGACAAGGGTCGAATGGGCAAAGTGCATTTCTCGTGGTTATGGCTCCACTAGCTGGAGAGCTCTCATTCATGAGCTCTCTAGATGAATTAAGTAACTTGGTCGTCTCGGTGCCTAAATCTTGACGAGCTTGCCGCCGTCCGAGACCTTTTGGTTGCCGCGGCGGCGCATGAGGATGCCGGCGACGATGAGGGCGACGCCGGCGAGCACGAGCACGATCAGCACAGGAAGGAAAACCTTGGCCAGGGCAGCCACGCTCTTGAACTTGGTGATAATCGCCGGCTTGGCCTCGCCACCCAGCTCCATCCAGTACGCCGGCATCAGCATGTTCACGGGCAGATTCGGGAACACCACATCGCTCATGGACACAGTGGTGTCCAGAGTAGACGCTGCCAGCGCGTACGAGACCATCGTGCGCGAGTACGCGCGCATGAACTTGCCGGTCGCGGGCTCCACGTCAAAGTATGAAGTGTACGCGGCCAGGTACTCGTCCTTGACGGAATCGCCGTCGTAGAGCTCTTCTTCGTTCAAGAGCGTGCCGTCCGAGTTGGTCATCGACACATTCTCAAAGAGCGACGAATCGCCTTCAACGTAGTACGGGTACGTTATGAAGACTAGGAAGCCCGAGATGAATGCGATAGAGTGCACGCCGTCCACCGGATATCCAACACCAAGGTCATTGTTTACTTGACGCTTTCCAAAACGATGGAGAGTCAAGCCCGAGAAATCCACCGTCTCACGACTCTCGATCAAGAAAGTCGTCTTCAACGGACCAGCAAACACTTCAAGCGATGTTGCAGTCGGCGTCTTGGCCAAGCCCGATATGGAAGCACCACCAGGCTTCAAGCTTGATCCATCCGAACCCGAAACATTTACGCAGTAGACGCCATCTGGAGGCGAAACACAGTTGGCAGACGCCTTGAACGCCGCCAACTCATCAAGCGTTGGGTTTCGAACCTCGTCAAGCTCCATCCACACTGGGTTGGACGTCACGCCTTCAAACTCCTCGTACGCTCCAACCATGGTCAGGTCATCGCAACCAGTGCGTTTGGTTGTGCTCTTTAGCATCGACGGATCAGGAGCTGTTTCAGCATAATTTAAGTTCGACTTGGTCTCTACGATTCCCGGCATTGGCATCGCACAAATTCCATGAGTCTCACACATTCCGCAAGTTACATCCACGAAGGCTGCGGCCTCGTCATCCCCGAAGGCTTCCGCGTATATGTCTTCAATAATACCGCACGTGTACTCGCCGTTGGCAAGAGCGACAGCAGCAGACGCGCACAATGAGCATGTCGACTGAATGAGAAGACACGCGTCGCCCTCACAGCTTTCACATGCAGCGTTCATTGCTGGAACGCACACCGAGAGGTAGACAGGGCCCAACATCAGACCCACAAGAAGGCTCGGGTAACCCAGTGCCCACTGCGAAACAGTCCGCGTCACAAAGATGCCATTGTACGAAAAGCCGGATAGATCCAATGCGGCGATCGCAGGCGGGCCAGCAGCTAGAAATGCAAGCAATTTGCCGTTCGAGCCAGTCGTCTTCATTGCCTCCGGGTTGAGTGAGTTGAGACCATTGAGAAACCGCATCATTTGCTCGCCATACGTGGTCACCGTACTCGCAATCTGCGCACTGCTCAAACTGGTGCCAAACGAGCCTGCCGCAATGGCTCCCAATAGCTTGAACTCTCCACCAAGACTCGAAATCATGCTCAGGTAGCTAACATCCATAGTCGTGACTTCATCAGCCTCGGAGCAATCCTCGCAGCTGAGCGTCGACTCGTACGCGTGGTACATGTACTTCTTGTAAGTCACGCGGGCGTTGTCATCCGAGAATGTGACTTCGAGCTTGATCTCTCGTCGGCGGTAGACGTATGGCCCCATCTCCTGCACCTCGAGAGTCGAGGTCGTTCCTGACACAAAATCATCTGCATTGGTGGCGTTCAGCATGTAGATCGAGACGTAGAAGGGAGAGCAATTGTCACAGTCGCTGTATGGATCAAGGAAAGCGTCCGTGTCGGCATCTTCAGCAGAGCAAATGGTAGCGGCCTTCAGCAAAGCTTTGTTGACCACCGATGACACGCCAAAGCTAAAAGCGAAGCCCACGATGACAAGAGCAACTCCAGTGGCTATTAGAAAGTTGGCGCAACAATGCCGTTTCCCCATGCTTGAACGATGAAGGAACTACGTTGGCTTCGTTGCTTAGCTGGGTCAGTGCACAGGTGATCGAAAAGAAATGTGTCATCCCTATCCTTGTCCCGCTGCTGGATGACGGCAATGTCATGGAGCCTCACGAACTGATCGACGGATAAGGACCGGAGGCGAGATATCTTTGTCCAGTGGATGCTGTCTTGGCAGACTCGCTATAAATTGTCTCGGCTGTGATTCCGGAATCGGGTGTCGTGTAAACCAAGATTCTCATTACTTCGAAGTATCATTTCTGTATCGACGTTTCAACATACAAAGCTACGTCCTTGAATGCAGTGACGGCTTACATTCTGCTTACTGAAGGCTGCTAGCACGCAAACGCGACTTGGCATTCGTGCGACGGCGCATGAAGACGCCTCCAGCAACCATGCCAATGCCAACGATGATCAGCACAATCATGACTGGAATGAAAGTCTTCAGGAACGTCTCGGTGCTCTTGAAAGTGTCGATGAGCGAGTCCTTGGCAACAGCACTTTCTCCGGCCCAGTAGGACGGCAGAGCAACGTTTACAGGGACGTTCGGGTATAGCACATCGCTCTGGGATGCAGTCGAGTTGGCAACGGACGGCGCGAACGCGTACGACACCATGGAGCGCTTGAGGCCACGCATCGCCTTGCCCGTTCCCGACTCGAAGTCGACGATCGTCACGAACTGGTCGACATATGTGTCCTTGAGCGTCGAGCCGTCGCTGGTGTACAATTCTTCTTCGGTCATGAGTGTGCCGTTCGCGTTGGTCATAGACACGTGCTCGAACACCGACGAATCCGCGTAAGCGAAGAATGGGCCAGACAGGTAAGCGAGGAAGCCCGTCACGAACGCCATCGACTGCAAGCCGTCAACTGGGTATCCCGTGCCCAAGTTCGGCTTCTCGCTCTTGAACGAGAACGTGTCCGGCGGGCAACCAAAGCGGTGCAGGGTCACACCAGACAGCTCGACTTCCTGGTCGAAGGTGTCGATTTGGACCGTGAGCTCAACTGGACCAAGGTACGAGTCGAAGGTAGTCTCGGTCAGGTCACTGGAGAAGCCCGAGATCGACACACCGCCTGGCTTGATAGAAGCACTGTCCGTGCCCGTCACATTGAAGCACGTGACGTTGGCCAAGGGCGAGTCGCAGTTGGCGTTCGCGGTAAACCAGATGATCTCCTCGAGCGTCGGGTTGCGTCGTTCGTCAAGCACAAGCCACACCGGGTTCACGGTGGCTCCATCATACTCCTCGTACTCGCCGATTACAGTAAAATCATTACATCCCGTGCGTTGAACGTAAGTGCCCAACGTCGAAGCATCGGGAGCCACAGCCGTGTAATTCATGCCTGACGACTCGGCGATACCAGGCAGCGGCATGGCGCAGATACCGTACGTCTCGCACAGGCCGCACGTCGTCGCCTTGAAGCTAGCAGCCTCCTCAGCTCCATACTCGGCTGCGTAGATGCTTTCGATGATAGCACACGTGTAGTTGTTGACAGCAACAACGGCGGCGCCCGAGGCGCACGTAGCACACGCGGACTGAATGGAGGCGCATGCGTCACCAGTGCAACTGGCACACTGCTCGTTGAGGTCGCCGACGCACGAGCCGACGTAGTTGGAGCCGAGGATGAGGCCGGCGAGCAAACTAGGGTATCCGAGGGCCCATTGAGCAGCTGAGCGGGTGACGAAGATTCCGTTGTAGGCAAACCCAGTGAGTTCCATCTCTGAGATGGCGGCGGGGCCCGTGGCGAGGAAGGTGAGCACGGCACTGTCGGCCGTGACTGTCTTCATGGCGGCGGGATTGAGCGAATTGAGACCGTTGATCCACCGCATCATCTGTGGGCCATACTGCCCGACCGTCGCGACAAGCTCCGACGTATTGTAGGAAGTACCAAAGGAGCCCTGGGCGATGGCAGCCAGGAGGTTAAACTCTCCGCCGAGGCTCGAAACAATGCTGAGGTAACCGACGTCCATGGTCGTGATCTCATCAATCTCCGAGCAACCAGAGCAACTCTGGGTTGGGTCGAATGTGTGGTACGTGTACTTCTTGTAGCTCACACGGCTCTCATCGTCGCTGAGGGTGACGTTGAGCTTGATCTCGCGGCGGCGGTAGACGTAAGGCCCCATCTCCTGCACCTCGAGAATCGTGGTCGTACCGGCGAGGAACTCTTCAGCGTTGGTGGCGTTCAGCATATTGACGTTAATGTAGTAGGGGTTGCAGTCGTCGCAGTCTCCGTACGGGTCGACATACTCCTCCTTGGACATGTCCGAGGCCGAGCACGTCACGGCTGCGTCTTCCACAACATTGTTCACGTAGGCTGGGAGTCCGGCGCCGTAAATGATGCCAATCACCATGAGGAACACGCCAAAGCCAATCAACAGATTAGCACAGAGATGACCGCCGCAGCGACGACGCTTTGGCAATTGTTCCTCGAGCTTCGGAAACGCAGCTGGCGAGCTGTATTTGCATGGGAACAACCTGTTAGAAGACTCGTATCGGTTGCTGCATTGACGAAAATGCGAGCCTACCCTTTCTCGAAAGGGTCGAACGCAGCTTCGTGGCGATTTGTATCGGGCGTGTGCATGACTCCTGCTGCAGAGCTCGATGCCGTCTTGAATGAGGAATGGACGTGCGGGGTAGCCGGCAAATCGCGAACTGGCCATCGATGGACCGCGGGCGTCAGCTCGTCGACCACGGGAATCCTTTGGGCGTAAAGGGCAGGCGGTCAGGCGTGGCCGCAGGCCAGCAGCGAGGCAAAAAGGTCAAACCGAGTCACTGCCATTCCTTGCATCCTTGTGCTGTTGATCGGAGAGTCAGCGTTGGATTCACTTCAGATTGCGACACCATCTTTGATCCCCCTCGCAACATCGATAGACTCCACACGAGCGCTAAGCATATCGCGGTACCGATTGCATCACACAGGATTACGCCCTGCATGAGGTGCCACTGCAAAGTGGTCGAAGCAAGTGCGTCAGACGGATGGCCTCGATTACGGCGGTTCAATTCCCTAAAGAACTGTTGCCAAGTTGAGCGAGAGCAATCATGACTAGGGTAAACGTGATGGACGCTTCGGCGCGAAGTGGAACGAGCTCCACATGCCACTGCTGTCCGCTGAACCCGTGGCACTAAGAAACTGTTGGCCCAGCGGCACCGCGCGCGAGTTGAGCGGCACCACCCGATCGCGTACCGTATGTTGAAGTTGCAAGAGTGCTTGTCAGTACACAATCACTCCCATTGCTTCAACTTGCACACTCTTGGAAGTGCTTTGATCGTGCTCGAGCTTGGTTTGGGGCGATAGTCGAGACGAACTTGGCGTCGAGGCGATAGTCGAGGCAAATGCGGAGATGGCAAGTCGTTGACAACAAGGGTACGCTCATGGGGTTGTTGGTTGTTCACATTGTCCATGTATTTCTTCTTCACATTGCAATTACCACAGCTATATCCAAGGAAATGCAGCACGAATACGCTCGCCGGTGCGCGCGGGCGGGCTCATAACAGTACCCTTTTCACCTCGGCAGAATGCTTTAGATGACGCTGCTGGCGTGCCCGCGCGCCTTCTGGTTGGTGCGGCGGCGCATGAAGAGGCCGCCGGCGACCATGGCGACGCCGACGATGAGCAGCACGATCATGACGGGCAGGAACGTCTTGATGAGCTTGACCGTGCTCTTGAAGGTGTCGAGCAGCGAGTCCTTGGCCTGGCCATTCTCCTGCGCCCAGTAGGACGGCAGCACGACGTTGATGGCCAGGTTGGGGAACAGCACGTCGCTCATGGACGCGCTCGAGTTGGTCGTGGACGCCGCGAGCGCGTACGAGACCATGGAGCGCTTGTAGGCGCGCATGGTCTTGCCAGAGGCAGCCTCGATGTCGACGACCGTGCCGTAGGCCGACTTGTACTCGCTCTTGAGCGTCGTGCCGTCGCTCTCGTAGAGCTCGGCCTGGGTCATGGCCGTGCCGTTCGTGTTGGTCATGGACACGTGCTCGTACAGCGACGAGTCTCCGTGCAGGTAGAAGGGGCCCGAGATGAAGGACAGGAAGCCCGTGACGAACGTGAGCGGCTGCAGGCCGTCGACCGGGTAGCCCGTGCCCAGGTACTCGTTGTCGCTGCTCGAGACGAAAATGTCGTCGGGCGTGCCGAACCGCTGGAGCGTGACATCCGAGAAGTCGACCTCCTGGTCGAAGCTCTCGATCTGGATCGACATCTCGGCGGGGCCCAGGTACGACTCGAAGGACGCGGCCGTGGTCTCGCTCTTGAGCCCCGAGACCGTCACGCCCGCGGGCTTGAGGCTCGTGCCGTCCGTTCCGGACACGTTGAAGCACGTGACGTTGGCCGTGGGTGAGTCGCAGTCGGCGTTGGCCGTGAACCAGATGATCTCGGCCAGCGTCGGGTTGCGGCGCTCGTCCAGCGTCAGCCACACCGGGTTGGTCGTCTTGCCGTCGTACTGCTCGTACTCGCCGATGGCCGTCAGGTCGTCGCAGCCCGTGCGCTGGATGTACGTGCTCAGCGAGGACGCGTCGGGGGCCGTAGCAGTGTAGTTCAGGCCCGAGGACTCGGCGATACCAGGCAGCGGCATGGCGCAGATACCGTACGTCTCGCACAGACCGCACGTCGTCGCCTTGAAGCTAGCAGCCTCCTCCGTGCCGTACTCAGCCGCGTAGATGGCCTCGACCACAGCACAGGTGTAGTCGTTGACAGCGACAACGGCAGCACCAGTGGCGCACGTGGCGCAGGCCGACTTGATGGAGTCACAGGCGTCGCCAGTGCAGCTGGCGCACTGCTCGTTCAGGTCGCCGACGCACGAGCCGACGTAGTTGGAGCCGAGGATGAGGCCGGCGAGCAGACTCGGGTATCCGAGCGCCCACTGGGACACGGTGCGCGTCACGAAGAGGCCGTTGTAGGCGAAGCCCGACATGTCGAGCTCGGCGATGGCGGCGGGGCCCGTGGCGAGGAAGGTGAGCACGGCGCTGTCGGCCGTGACGGTCTTCATGGCCGCGGGGTTGAGCGAGTTGAGGCCGTTCATCCAGCGCATCATGACGGAGCCGTACTCGAGCACGGTGGCCGCGAGCTCAGTCGTGTTGTACGAGGCGCCGAAGGAGCCCATGGCGACGGCCGCCAGCAGGTTGAACTCGCCGCCCGTGCTCGAGATGACGTTCAGGTAGCCGACGTCCATGGTCGTGACCTCGTCGGCGTCCGAGCAGCTCGCGCAGCTGAGCGTCGGCTCGTACGCGTGGTACGTGTACTTCTTGTAGCTCACGCGGTAGTTGTCGTCGATGGTCACGTTCAGCTTGATCTCGCGGCGGCGGTAGACGTAGGGCCCCATCTCCTGCACCTCGAGCGTCGTGGACGTGCCATCAAGGAACGCCTCGGCGTTGGTGGCGTTCATCATGTACACCGAGACGTAGTAGGGCGAGCAGTCGTCGCAGTCGCTGTACGGGTCCAGGTACGACTCCTTGTTGGCGTCCTCGGTCGTGCACGTCACGGCCGCGTCGTCCAGCGCCGAGTTGACGAACGCCGGCAGCCCGGAGCCGTAGCCGATGCCCAGCACGACTAGCAAAACGCCGAAGCCGATCAGCAGGTTGGCGCACAGGTGTCCTCCGCATCGTCGGCGGCGCGGCGCGGGCTCCTCGAGCTTGGGGAACGCGGCCGGCGAGCTGTCAAGTCAAGAGGTCACGAAACCGTCAGCCACGTGAGCGACCGTTACGGTCGACTGGAGGAGGACGCTAGGAGGACGCACCCCTTCTCGAAGGCGTCGAAGCCGCCGTTGTGCGTGGCCGTGCCTGGCGTGTGCATGGCTGGCGATGTGACTGGCGGGCAGCGAGTTGCGGAATGACCGAGGGCCGAGCGAAGGCGGCGGAGGTTGCCGAGAGAGAGAGAGAGAGCGTGGCTGTCGATTGCGAGAGCACCACCCGTGACTGAAATCTACAGTACGGGTAAAGGCGGGCAAAGCCGACAGACGAGAACGCGGGGCCGCGAGCACGGTGGGACCGGAGGAAGAGTATCCAACGACCTACGGTACGGCACAGTAGGATCGCCAAGGGAGCCGCGCGCCGTGACTCGCGGCCTGGCCTTGCCCGACGGGCGCGAGTGCCACGGTGCGGAAGGCTGGCGCCATCGCCAAGCGAAGCTTCACGCGGGATTGTCAAGCCAGTCTACGGTACAAACTACGGTATTAGCTCACTGTCAAGGTCAAGGAAGGACGGCGCTTGCAGAGATGGGAATAAGCGCGCGTGGTCGTCAGGAAGTGTGGGCGCGAATCGCACCGTAATCACAGCGGCGAGTCTTGGATAGTAAGCATAGAGGTGCGAGAGATCTGCAGGGCGAAACGAAGAGTACCGTAGCTGCTGACTTCCTGCATAGTACGCGCACTTCAGCAAACACAGTTCGCGTATCAGAAAATCTACGAAAGCTGCGAATGCACTCGCTTGCATTCGCATTTGCCCGCCAGGCTCCCGTCGAATTACGACGGGAGCCTGTACAGTACTGCGAGCTCGAGCTGGAGGGATCCTCGCGCGGGCATCATCGGCCGCCAGCTGGCGCGGACTCACGCCCCCACGGCCCGCCTGCGCGCTGACCGGCCGAGGCGGTCGCCAAAGAGGTGGACACTCTAGGACGCGCATAGCCGGGGCGGGTCTAAACACACTGGACAGCGGACTGACTCCTGTCGTCCGATCGTCGCCGCGAGAAGATCTACAGTATCCGCGAGGGTTCAACGCGGTCAGGTCCCATGGCGGGAATTTAGACCGCAAGCAGCACCAGGCACATGCTGGCGCGGGAGAACGCGGGAGAACTCTACTGTAGCGCGTACAGTAGGCTTCAGCCCTGCATTTGTCAGTCAACACGCGCGCCTAACCGACATTTTCGATGCGACAGGGCGCCGATAAGCGAGTTGAAGCGCGCGGGTGACTCACGCTACGTGCGCTTCGTTGCAGTCTACAGTACAGCTCGCAGTGTACATTGCAAGCATGCCGAGTTGAAGCGTACCGTAGATGCTTTTTCGCTAATTATACCCCCGCCCCACCCCGAAATACGTCCATGGTCTCCGCTACGCTGCGACTCGCGATCTCCGCATTCATGGCGTCGTCCGAGGAGCTTCCTGGGGCTGATGGGCCGTCTCCAGAGCCCTTGGCGGTCTCTACAAGCCCCAGCGAGTCTCAACATGACGCTTCGACTACCCAAACGAAAGTAGTCGACCCTGCACCTCGAGCAGCCAAGCGGAGGGCGAGCCACCCGGTTGAGAGTCCTCCCAAGGCGTCCAACTCGTTCCCCACGCCGTTCAAGTGCAGCGGGGACTTTTGCGGCTTCAAGTTGCAAAGTACCGAGGTCTCTAGCGTTTCTGGGGCCTCTGGGGCCAACGGTGCAGGTCGGAGGAGCTCGCTGCCGCCCACGGCGCTCGAAATGCTCTTCTCGCAAGACGAAAGGCTAGGGATGGCCGACGACAAGGCAACTCGGCTGCTTGGAGGCATGCAGATCGCGGCCAAGACGCAGGGCGAGGCGACCGACGACGGAGAGCTGAGAGTCATCACGTACAAGTCGGTCGCTCTTGCAAGAGGCAACAAAGCACATTTGGTATCTGCACTTGCAGAGCACGAGCGATTGAAGCGATATGAAGCAGCGAAAGAAGTGGACGACGGTCAGCGAGGGAGAAAGAAGTCGCACCTCTTGGACTCGACAGCAGCGCAGCAGCTGCGAGAAGGATCTCGCTCGAGGGTCTACGGCGAGCTGGACGGAGTCGCCAACTACTATCGGCAGGTTCGTGTGTGTGGCGACTGCTACGCCATCTACTCGCTTCTTGACATGACGCGAGAAGCAGCGGCCGGGGACAAGAAAGATGCCGTGGTGCGTGCACGGCAGATGAACAAGCATCGCGCTGAGCTAGAGCAGCAATGGGAAGCAGAGGTTGATCACGCAGTGGCGACAAAGGAAAAGCTGTACCTCCGAAAGCAGGGTAAGAGGAGAGCGACCACAACGGCGATTGAGTCGGCCAGTCCTAGCAAAAATGGTGCTTGTACGCCGTGCGATGGCAACTTGACGGTATCGCTTCCTGTGCTTTGCTCACCGAAACCAGAAGCCAACTTTCCTGAGAGACGTCAGACAGTGATTGGTGGCGAGAAGACTGCTACCAGCATGATTGCGTTGCTGACATCAACGGAGCAATCCAGCGGAAACACGATCTTGCCACCTCTCACAACGCCATCAAATCAGGCTGAACCTTTTGATAGTGTCCAATCGCCAGCCACAACATCTCCCATCCCTCGTCAAAGTGAGAACCAACATGTGATCATCGGTGTTGAGCGTTACCTTCGTGGCGAACGCAAACATATCCACAACGAGGTGCTGGAAGAAGGGCAGTTGTTTCGAAAGCCTACACAAGAAAACGCTTCAACACAGCCAAAAGTTGGCTCTCGCCCAAAGTCATCAAGTAGATTCGCTACAAAAGTACCCGCCCTCAATGCTGTTTCAGCTCGTGTACTCGTCATCTGCTCTGACGTGTCGACTATAAACCAGATCCACGGTGGACTCGAGCAGCTACCTGCCACCACAAAGCTGGAGATAGAAAACTCATCGGATGCGTCCCAAGCACTCCGAAATGCTCAAGACTCTTTTTATGAAGTTGTGCTGGTCGAACGAGATCTAAATGATGACATGACCGGACTGGAATTTGCAAAGATACTACGACAAACTCAAATCCAGCGAAGTGTGACGAGAACGAGCAAACGGCAAACTGCCATTATCTGTATAACCTCCAAGATCTCGAAAGACGATTTACAACTTTACAAAGACTGCGGGATGGATGGGTGTGTCGGTAAGCCCGTGAATCGCGACTCTCTAGCCCGTACCGTACAAGCCGCCCTAGCCCATTTATCGTCGTTACCATTATCCCCAAGGGTGGGCGGTAACAACGCTGTAGATGCTGCGACTGAGGCTATTGCTCGTGCCAAGCAAGAGACCCAAGAGCGTCGCCGCCAACAGCAGCTTCAAAACCGCAGACGCCGCCAGAACCGTCTTGAAGCTGCAAATGCGCTGTCTATCCCCGGTATCGTTGACCTTAACGCTCGCGATGACTACATTCACGGTGATTTCCAGCTTGATGCTGCAACTAGTATCCAATACTGCGTTATGGGAGATCCGAGTATCCCAACATCAAGCAAACCCAACACTTTCTTTAATCTTGTGATCGTGCATGACCTCTTTGACACTTGGGAGCGTCTACAGATCTTACTACAGCCAATTATCGCCAAGTACAATGGTGCCGCACAGGTTTTGCTTTGGAACTACCCCGGGCAAGCCTACACAAAGTGGCGTCGAGGTGAGCTTCTCAACAATGAATATCACGCCACATGTCTAGCTGGTTTGCTCAAGCATGTTTGCCGTGACGATGACGAAGATGGGGAGTGGAGACGTCAGTTTCGCGACGCTCCATACTACTTGGTGGGGATTGGAAACGGTGGGAGTATTGCCACTGCTTTCTGCAGTCACTCTCCTCCATTAGATGCTAACACTCGAGCGCTCATACTTGTCAACTCGTTCTCATATGTCGATACAAAGCTCGCACAGTTTCTTCATGACTGTTTGAAAGTGTTTGCTTGCACGCCAGCGTCCAGACCCGACTTGCCTGTTTACTTTCACTCACGATTTCTGTTTTCGCCGGCCTATTTAGCTCGAGTGACTGCACCAATGGCGCTTAATCTGTACACAGCTGTGATGAATCCCATCACACTGGAAGGCCGAGTCGCGTTATGCTCCGGAGTGCTAGCGCACCGTGATCTGCGTGATCGAATAGGCAAACGACTGCTGCGTGTGCCAGTCGTCAATTTGTGCTCGACACAAGACGGACTTCTAAATTCCAGCGAGCAAGTAGAATCATTGTTGGCGCTTTCAAAATTGGATGTTGTAGATTCTCTTGGCAAAGTGCTTAGACGACCGCCTAACGAAGATGGGAAGCGTTTGCGACGCTCATGCGTCTTGTGGCTGTCAAGCGGGCACGAAGTGATCCAGGAGCGAAAGAGCGATATGTTGCTGCTCTTTGAGCAGCTTGTTACAGGCTTCCATGAGGTCAATGATGTGCCTCACGGAAAGACAGAGAGCTCAGCTTTGGACAGCAACCCAAGCGGATCGAAAGGTAGCAAGGGCGCATTTGCTATCGCTGATGCGCATCGATCCCCTGAAAAAACGAAAGGTGGTAGGTCTGTAAGTCCTGCTCGAAATGGGAAATTTGAGGATACATTCATTAACAATGTGCTCAAGACGGGCTCGACAACTTCTGCAACTTCGGTACCCAAAGCAAGTGTGTCTAGTCGACCGTTGTCTTCTACTGGTTCAAAGAACCGTCCAAGCTCTTCTGCTGCCAATTTGAAGGATTCGACGCAAAAGTGGGCTGAACACCAGCAACTCGCTTCGGAGGCAGCAGTAAAGAAGCCCATTGGGACCATAAATGACTCTCTACCAGCAGCTCTTGCAAACAGCCCGTACAGAAAGCCAACTGCTGATGGAAAACCGACAGTTTGGGATCCAACAAAACCAGGCTTCGAGCGAATAAGCGCTAACGTCGTTTATAAAGCTGGCAAAGGAAGCAAGATCTACCCGGATGGAGCTTCTCCTGCAGAGGTCAAAGAATACATGAGCTGGCGTATTCGCCGCAATCAGAAACGGTTGCAGCGCATGAATCAAATGGCTTCGATCATTCAGCGAGCGTTTCGAGCATTTGCTGCTCGCCTTCTTCTTATAAAAATCAAACAGGAGCGCTGTGCAATGATGCTGCAGCGTATTTGGCGTGCCAAACTTGCCCGCCGCAAGTACCATGGGATGAAAAAGGAGGATTGGGCAGCACGACTACTACAACGGCACTGGCGAGGAAAACTTGGACGAGACTCGTATCGCGATAAAATGAGGAAATACTTAGCTGCCATGGAGATCCAACGTATTGCACGTGGGTGGCTTGCGAGGGAGCTTGCAATGCGAATCCGTACGCTCCGAAAAAATTCAGCCATGCGAATACAACGCGAGATTCGGCGATTCTTGGCCATGCGTCGCATGTTCGAACATCGAAGGCGTAGAAATGCAGCGATAACCATTCAGCGTGTGTATCGAGGTCATATTGGTCGACGGCGCTTTGACCGTGAGCGCGATAAACTGCTATTCTCAAGAACACAGTCGCAAGGGATTGCATTCGGCAAGCAAATGTTGCTCGAGTACAAATTGTTTGCGACTAAACTGCAAAGCGAGGTTGCGTTGCTTGCGAGGGAAAAACAAGACGTGGAGCGCCAGGCAGAGCTTGTCCTGAAGGAGATTTGCGAGTTTGACGAGGGAATTCGACTGCTCGAGTCTGAAATGCACGAATTAAGCAAGGTTGAGACTGAGAGTCTGACCAAAGTCGTGGACGAACGAGGGAAATGGCAACTTCGAGAACAAAAGATGCGACTCGACCGAGAGTTTGCTCAAATGCTCGCGCAAATTGCTCAGCGCCGTGAGGCACTCTCACAAATGGAAGAGAAACTCGCCAAATTGGACCGCGAACGGCTACAAAAGGAGGAAGAGCTCAAGGCTCTTGAACGAAAGCTTGTCGTTCTGCTCGAAGAGCAGCAACAGGAGCTTGCACGAATCAAGCAAAAGCAGCAGACGCGGTCACAACTTGCTCTTGATATGATGCCATCAGTTGGAGGTACCGCTATTGGCAGTGCGTTCAACAGTCCTTCTATTGGTAGCTCCTTCCCGACATCTGCGTCAACGTCTTCACCAGCATCAGGGATGAGATCCAGTGCAGGAGCATCGAGTGTTCACCCTGCTGTTGCAAATTCAAGTTCTGCATTTACTCCCAAGCAGCGCGAAGAAGCCAACTCTCTCATGGAGTCGACCGAGACAATGATGAAGTTCGGCTTCATGTCCATGTCCATGACATACTTCAGCAGCATGAATATGGTTCGGGCGATGCGAAAGATTGGAGCGCATCATATGACACTCGATAGTGCTGCTGTCGTATCGAATAAGCGTTGGCCTGAGTACGGAACTCAACCAAGCGAAGGTAGTGCGATGGGATCTCCGATGAGCACTTTTCAGCCCAACGCTCCGCCTGGAAGCTTTCCAGGACAACAGCCCATGCAAGTTGCAGGATGGAGTGTCTCCGATGTCGGTCGTTGGCTCGATACACTCGCACTTGGTCAGTATAAGCGTGCGTTTGCCGACGCTGCAGTTGACGGGGCGCTGTTGCTGCATCTGAATGACGAAGATCTCAAGAACACCCTTGGCATGGAGCACCGACTACATCGCAAAAAGATCCTAACATCAGTTGAGCAACTGCGAGAATCGGAGCGCGTGAAGATGCAGCGATTGTACGGAGGTAATGAATCAGACTCACTTGGGATGCCGTTCCCAAGTCCTCCCTCTCGAATACCAGCCCCCGCTTCTGTAGCTATGAACACCTCTAGCTCTCTTGACGCAGTGCCAATAGCATCTCCAAGCAAAACATCTTCAGCCTTGAATGATCCAGAGCTGCCAAGAGAGAATGTTGCAGGCGCAAATTTGAAGGTTGTTGTTTCGTTTGGCGAGTTCTGTCAACTAGTTCGCCACGGAAAGCTCAAACAGCTCAAGGAAGCGCTTGCAAATGTTCCGGATCGCAAGTTTGACGCTCTAACGGTTATGCAGCCTTTTGCTCCCGGTGTTGGAACGGTGTATGACGACTTGCTCGAGAAGAGTCTCTTCCATATCAACAAGAGCGATGAAAATGGCAATTCGCCGTTGTTACTCGCCGCGCAGAACAATAATCTCAAGGTGGCGCAATTTCTCCTCTCCAAAGGAGCAAATCCCAACCACCAAAATGTGAGTTTCTTGTGGCGTGGATTGCATGATTGTAAACCGACTCACTGACATGTGTGCTTTATCCACAGAAAAACGGCAATACGGCTGGCCACTACGCCATGGCATATAGCTTTTTCGATCTTGGCGCGTGGCTGCTGGACCCAGACAAGGGCGGCTGCCGTGACGACGTGGCGAACGAGAATGGTCTCACTGCGTACGATGGTCTTTCATAAAGTCACAGCACGTGAAATAGGTGTCATGTAGATAAGCTAAGAAAGTTTGTAAAGTAAGCTCATGAACATTTGCATGATGAGCGACCCGTGGACTCTTTTTCGCTTGTGAATTGTTGGTGTCGAGCTCCTCATATATCAAATCTGCAGTTCGAACCATTCGTGTATCGATTCTGAAATCGTAGAGACTTTGCTATTTTGCCCTACCGGCCAAACGATGTGAGCGAATGGACTGGGCTTAAGCCACGACAATTTTCAAGGGTGGGCTATCAGGTATCGAATCACGATAGTGAGTCCAAACAGAATAGATTATCTCGGCAAACATCAAAAGATGAGAAGCCGATAGATATATATTTTTTGCAACACTGGGCAGAGGTGCATTTTAACAACAACAGCTAGCATGAACAACAGCTAGATTTTGTACAGTTGAATCGCAGCCTCGCGTTGCCTGGGTGGCTGAATGAAACAAACCAGTCTTCCCACTGATGCACTCGAACCTCCGCCCTAGATTCGTATCTATTGCCTATGTATCGAGCTTCTGTCAGTCAGCACAATATGCAGATGGCACGGTTCGGAGTCGAACCTCGCTGGCACGGTCGTTTGGTCAGGTTTGAGTACTGAAGAGCCCGTGAAATCTTCTGGAGCAAATCTGCCGCCTCTCATTCCATCCAACCCAAACAGCCAAAGGCATGAGCCGAAATGACCAAGGCTGAAGCTGGTGTTGTCCTGGTAGAACTGTACCATATATGATGACTTAAAGTATAAAGACGTGTGATGGACGAGGCAGCAGACAATCCAAATAGGACATTGGTAAATTTTTCCATAAAGAGGCGTACGAGCATGAAAGAGGATATACTATGCAGGCGTTTTGGAAGTGTGAGAGCAAGACCGTACTTACACAGGATCATTTCTATAGTATAGTCATTTCTACTTGGTTTTCCAATGTAGACAATCTCAATAGCGGTGATGACTTTGCTCGGCTTTATCCATTGACTCGGGAAGTCGGTGGTGGGTTCTTGGCTCTCTTTTGATGCCTCGTCCCCCTCATGGATGAACGTCCGCTGTTCCAATTCCAAGGCAGCGTGAGTGGACAAGGCGATATGAGCCGCTATTCAACCATCTTTTCATTTTCATTCTCTTTCTACTTTGATTTGTTTCTTCATTCGTCTTGCTGCAAAGACTCTTGCAATGTGTCATGTCCACTTTACTCCTTGGATTGCGTGCTGTCATGACAATCTTGCTCTGGCAGTCAAAACCTCGAGTTCCTTCGTTCATTAGCGTAGCCTCTCAAATTGAGCTTCTAGCACTTTTGATGGCGGTTCATTTACATTTGGCAAAAATACAAAAATGGCACCTCGTCATGATGACAAGCTGTGGCGGTGGCGGCGCTTTGGCTGGTGGTGGCTCGACGAGCGCGCGAGCAACGGCGCTGTGCGCGTCCTAATTGCTCTGCAGACGCCCGAGACGAGCTCTGGAGACCAAGAAGGCCAAGAAGAAGTCGATTCCGGCCGAAACGGGCCCGAAGACCTTTCTACTGGAGCAAATTTGCTACTGTTGTGGCTGGAGCTCATTGGGATCGGCGGAGCTGCGTTCCTGCTGCTCCAGCTGAGTTTCGTGGCTGGATTGGTGGCCTCAAGAGCGCTTTCGACCTTTACCAGCTCCAATTTGACCGATGCGATCGGTGCCAAGATTGTCGAGACGATAGCTACGGTGGTTGGCCTTCTCTCCATCTTTGGATGGATGTTTCATCGACCGAGGACGCTGGTGCTCTGCGAGTTGCTGGGCCTTAATCGGGTGGACGCGAAGCTCTTGATGCTGTTCTTTGCAGCCAACGCTGCTGCATTGGCTTTGGTTTCACGTGAGAGCAATTACGGCAGCACCTCGGAAGATAGCAAGCGCTTCAACACGGCTCGGGCTTTGACTACGCTCGTGGCTACTCCGCTGACAGAAGAGCTGCTGTTCCGTGGGCTTCTGCTTCATGTCGTTCTCAATCGGACCCGAAGCGCGAAAGCGGCTGTGATCTTGTCCAGCGTGCTCTTCGCGCTGCTGCACCTCGCCAACGTGCGAAAGATCGGCTTGGAGCACTTTTCGCCTCGTTATGTGGCGCTGCAGACGCTCTGGGCGCTCGTCGTCGGCGGGTTCTTGTCGACTCGAGTGCTCGTGTCGGGCTCCTTGGCCGAGTGCCTGCTGATCCACTCGGCCAACAACTTTTTCGCCATGCAAGCTGCCAGAAGCGTCGACAAGGATTCATCGACGCACAGCACTCTTGGTGAGCTTCTTGATTGTTTGTTTGGCATGCTTTCTGGTTCTGAATGACTTGCTGACCTCGTTGACATGCTCCTGATTGTAGCAATCGCCTCCATTGGAGCGTACGTCGCCGCCACCGCTGCCTCGCTCCGCCAACTCCGTCAGCAGCATACCAAGCTCCATTAGTTTCCTCAGCCAATCAAAGGCAGAACGTAATTCGGTTTTCGTGTCACTCAGGCCAATCACCATCATGTCGGACTTGCAGCGCGCTTCTGAGGCTGCCAAGAGGCCCCAAGAGCGCTCCGATGGGTCTTCAGGCTCAAATGCAGCAGCTCGAGCAGCTCCAGCTGTCACCAAGAAGCCGCTGCGAATGCCCGCGAGCGCTTTTCTCCCTCGAGGCGACGCGCTTCGCCACTTCCGCTGCGTCTTCGAGTACGACGGCGCGCAGTTCCACGGCTTCCAGACGCAGGACTCGGCATCTGCAGCTTCCAGCAACGCTAGTTCATTGAGAACAGTGCAACTGTCCATCGAGGACGCGCTGAAGCGGACCACGAGCGAGGAGATTCGAGTCCGAGGGTCTTCGCGAACTGACAAAGGAGTTCACGCCAGGGGCCAAGTCGTGGGCTTCTCGAGCTGTTGCAGCGTTGGTGATCGCGAGTTCCGCAACGCTCTCAACAGCAGACTCCCTCCAGACGTGTTGTGCCTGTCGCTGAGAGCCGTGGAGGAGCCGTTCGACCCTCGAGAGGGCTGCAGGGGCAAGACGTACGAATACCTGCTGCGCTGTGGCGGGCTGCGGCCTGTGCGAGACCGCGCAGGAGTTTGGTACGTCAAGAAGGAAATCAACATTGCGAAGGTGCGGGAGGCTGCGGCTGTGCTGGTCGCTTCGCCGGTGGCCAAGGACTACTCGTCGTTCGCCGGAGCCAAGCTAGAGGGTAAGGATGGAGTCTGCGCACTCACTTCGATTGAAGTGACCGAGCACGAAGACGATGAAGAGCGCAGAGAGGCCAAGCGGCTGAAACCCAATGCTGATGCGGCTGAAGAAGACGAGGACCGATCGACTCTCATCAGCATCCGCTTCCATGGCGACCGGTTCTTGTACAAGATGGTGCGAAACCTGGTGGGGACTCTGGTGGACGTTGGGCTGGGACGAATTCAACCAGCAGCCATGACCACAATCCTGGAAGCCAAGAGTCGGAAAAAGGCCGGCCAAGGCGCTCCGCCTCACGGCTTGACGCTACTCCGGGTATACTATTACGACGAGGAAGCTGTATCTGAAGATGCAGCAACTGTCCCCAAGCCACAACAGTAGAGACCATTCCATTTGCATATGACATGCACCAGCGATAAAGGTACATGCAATCGACGGATTAGAACTCGTACCACTTTTTGTTCGCGTTCTTTTCGTTGTACGCGCGCATTGTGTTGTAAAAGTCTGCCGACGTCTGCTTCATTTGGTCGGTCTTGAGTGCGAGGTCGTTCAGTTTGTCTCCGCGCTCTGCCAAGTGCTAGCGATCACAACCACAACGGGTTAGACCCTGTCGCACTTGATGTATTCAAGTGAACAAGTATTACCTGGTGGGCTTGCATGAGCGCGTCTTTAGTCGCGTTCATACCTTTCGACACCTTTGCAGTGCCTTGTTCATCAGCGTTTGCTGCCTCACTCGTTGCCGTCCTAGCTCCAAACAACTGCTGACGCTCATCTTCAGCGCTTGAAAACTGGAAAACCTTTTTCAAGTCTGCATCCTGCTTGACGCTCATCACCAGTTTCTTGAACATTTTGCCAGCATCCGCAATGCCGCCTTTCTTCTTGGGACTCTCCACCGAAGAAAATTGGAACACACGCTCAGGTAGATACAACGACGTCTTGATGGTTGAATGTGTTAGCATCGCAGTTTCCATTGCTGCTTGCTCGGACAAGAACGAAAATCGCTCGATTTCTCCGAATTCGTTCGCAATCACAAGTTCGCCTCCGTAAGACATACCAAAGCTGATCCCGACCACGAGAGTGTTACCGAGTATCCCATTGCCATCCGATTGCCAAACAATAGTCAGTGACAACAACGAGATGATGTACAACTCGTTGCTCTGGTCTACCACTGCAAGGCAATGCTCAACTCGGTCCTCAGTAGGCACGCGGATAATCGATGTGATGAGTGCAGGTGACCGGAGCTCTACACTTGCGAGAGGCTGTGCTGGCATCTCCTTTGCTCCCGTCGCGATTTCGGATGCACGAGGAAGAGACGCCTGAAGGAGATGAATCATTCGCCCACATGTACAGACCAGAAAGCGTGGTTGGTCAAGATCAGGCGCTGCTACACCAGTAAACGATACCCTTTGTGTGGTGTCTTCAATTGCAGGGGGAATATTCGCAGAGATGACGGGGTGGTCAAATCCACGAGCAAGCCCCATCAACTTTTCGTGATCGCGCAACTTCTCAAGCAGGCGACAAATTTGCCGACGATTCAGGGAAGTCACATCTACTCGGTTAATGGAGACGATTGCATGACCAATGCCAACACCGCTTGCTTCAAGTGTCGCTGCGTTAGCAACATCAGGGACAAAGCTATACACCACGCCGTGTTCTTCAATCTCCGTGAACAAACGAAGGCCCAACGGTCCAGGAAGCAGCGTAGCTTCGACAACATTATACCGGCTCCATGGCGCAGAAACCGAAGGAACCTCAATTGAACTTGGAGCTACCTCGACGCCCAATGCAATCGCATCCTCGGCAGCAAGCTCAGCTACAGCCTCAGCAATCATCTCTTTCGTGAGCACTGTTTCCGCACAAGGTGGCTCCTCGATTGAAGCATCCTCAGTCTGAATTCTTTCTGCAGAGTCATCCGTTAGTGGTTCTTGAAGCATCTCTACACCAACAGTAGCTGCATCAACATTACTGCCATCTGCAGCGCTCTCTTCAAGTGGCCATCTTTTTCCAGAAATCTCAACGCGCTTGCCATCCAAGTCGACCATGATCACCGATGATAAGCTGACCATCTTTTGCTCGTCGACGAGAGTCTCGCCAATTTTTACCCCAGTGTGAACGTGATACAGCTCGAGCTTGCCAGCTCCCCGTCCAACAAAAAGTACAGGAACAGGTTCCTGATGAACCGTCATTCCCGCGCCTTCGCTTGGAGCGTTACTGTCACCTCTAGATGCACGACGTGGCTTCCCAGGGGACCTCTTCGACTCGGAAGGATTGATTGAGGCATCCCCAGTAGGGATTTCAGTTGTTTGTACCAACTCAGTCAGTAACAGACACTCCACATTTACTGCTTCGTCATCTGCTAAAGTTTGGTCCGTTTGTATAGCCTGAGTAGTTTTTGTGGCTACGTTCACCAGCGATATTTCGCCTGACGCGTCGGCAACAGCAACAAATCCGTACCCAGTGAGAATTGCCAGTTTGCTAATTGGAAGTTCGTGTGGCTGGACGCGAAGCAAAAGGTGATATCCCGCATGCTTTGAGTTATCAGCTATTTCTTGCTGCTCCGCTAGAGGTGAATCGACGGTAGAATTTACTTGTTCGCGCGGTGTAAATGCAAACAATGCAAGTTCGCCGGTGTTGAATCCAGCAGCAAGAAGGCGAGACTCATGACAAAACCCGAGCGAAGTAATTTCACGAACAGTGATAGTGTCATCTGCTGGAAGCTTTTCAAACACGTCAACCGCATGTAGCAACCGGATCGATCCCTTGCTTGCACGATCCGCCGGAGAAACCATGTCCCATAAGAGTACGTGTCCATTCTCGTGCCCTGTCATCAATATCGTGGCATTTATTGATACGTCTGACGAGTGGTCTTGGCTGTAGCTTTTCAGCAGGGGTTCTGTTATACTGCCACCATTGATCGGCCACTCAAAATCATCGCTCACTTCTCCATTCAGCAAAGAGTGTGTAGTTTTATCGCTTCGCCAAGCAGATATCAACTCGTCCTGCAGAACACCATCCGAGCGCGTGAGGTTGATAAGTTCAAAAACCTTTAAGGGGTTTTGCTGCAGACGGGGAGGTACTGTGACAGGCTCAACTGCCTGCTCAGGCTTCCATTCCCATTCTTCTTGGTCATTTGACCGGAACTTGATAAAACATGGCAAGTACTGTACGCTCACAGACGGCAAGCACCCATCTAACGGGTTTCCGGAAAGCATTATGGCAGACAGCGGAGCAATCCGGGCGCAGTGATCGACTTGATCTTGAGCCACCACAAAGGCCGCAATCTCTGCGTGGTTGCCGGACTCGAACGCTGTTACATTCCATGCGAGTTCGTCCGATTTAAAAAGCTCTGTCATCGCATCATCAGGATTCGAGCCGTTCCGAGGATAAATCATGCTGAGAAGACTCTTCTCGGATGCTGTTCGCCCGCCTGAGAATGCGATTGCCCCGGCATACTGCGCGTACCGCGAATGTGGAGGTGGGCACACCCACTGGAGGTGGCGAATTGGGGTCAATGAAGCTTCGTCGGCAGGAGCCTCAACAGGAAGAGTGTGGTAAAACCCAGCGTTTTTGTCGTGCCTGTAAATGGCAAACCCGCCATGCTTAAATCCCGCAGCAAATCGCTTGCCGCTCGAGTGCCATGACAGCGACTGGACAGAGTTGCAAAGCTCTTCGCCGCTCTCATCCGTGCGCACCGCGGCGCTCTTGCCTCTCCTCGAAATTACATACTCTTTCACCACCTTGCGCTTTGCAAAGTCCCACAAGAACACCACAGCGCACTCCTCGTATGCAATGAGCAGCTGGTTCGCGTCTCGCGGGTTCACAGCCAGCGCGCTGACAGCTTCTCCCGGCTGGCTGTGGGTCTCTCCATCATCACTTCCTGCAGCAACGTCTCGAGGCGAGACCATGTACGAGCTGACCTTGCCCGTTTCCTCGTGGACAACCTAAAAGCCAACGATTTGTTAGAGCGCTAACTTTTGCATGGTCTTCCACCAGCCAAACCTACGTGAATGGCGCCGTTGTCTGTGGCCACGAAGAAGTACGGGTAGTTGGCGAACTGGATGGTCTCGAGGCTCGTGATCGAGTACGTCGTCCAGCTTCCGGGCACCTCTGCGACCATCAAATCCCGTCGACTCTGAGCCGAAAGCTCGAAAACGCGAATGGAGCTGTCCGAGTAGGCGACCACGAGCCGCTGGTGGCCCGAGAACTTCATGAGCGTCACGCCGACCGTCAGGTTCGCCTGGGACCGCGGTGCCTCCAGCAGAACCTCGAGCCCGTCCTTCCCATAGAGCTTGACGGCTCCGCTGGCTGTTCCGACCGCCAGGATCCCCTGGCGCCCACAGAGCGCCATGGCCCGCGCGTTGCTCGGAACTCCGTGGTGACCGACCGCCGTCACGTCGAACAGCTCGGGTGTGAGCGCCGAGCGCTGCGAGAGCCGCTGGGCCAGCAGCCGCTCGCCCTCGGACGCCGCTCGACTGGATTTGTTGCCCATGAGGCCGCGGATTCGAGGATCCTGGAGGCTTCAGGCGCCGGATTTCGGCCGTTCGACCGCGAGAAGAACGCGCAGACGCTGAGGATCACGCCGGTGGGCTTCTCGCCGCGAGTTGAGCGTCTGGAGTGCCGCTGGAGCTGCTGGAAGAGCGGCAGCAGCAAGCGCCAAGGTGTCGCTTCCTCCAATGTTCTCTTTCCACGGATCTCGCATCTTCGTACTTTGCGGAGAAACGCGGGTACGATCATGAGATGGCTGCATTTTGCCATTTCAACATCGAGGTTGAGGCTTGCGCGGTTCACGCTCAAAAGATACCCTCACGCTCCAGCATGCAATGGGCATGCTGACCCACGATTGATAATCTCCTTGGTCTTTCAATATCGACGTTGCAGCTCACATCGTCCACAATAAAACGCAACCACGATTTCCAAGCAGCCTTTAGTTGTTGCAAGTCTGGCTCAGCAATGTTTTGTTGTTGTTGTTAGTGATATATCTAGTAGCGGAGAGTCCCTACGACCGCGTACTTTTGCTGGAAGCGAGTGCCCCAGTCTTGCAGCGCGCTCACTTGCTCGGCCGTGAGATCCTCGAGGCAAGGGCAGTCGAGGCAATCTGGGTCAAGCGACATGCACGCGAGAGCGCGGGTGGCGTCGTGGCCTGCAAACACCGAGTACGTGCCATCGGGTCCATAGTGGTTGAAACCATTGGCTGTCACGTCGTACACCACGTTTTGGACAGCTACGTATACCGCGCCGCGTGGGTTATCAACGCCATCGAACTTGTGCAACTCCTCATGGGTCAAACTATCCACAGGCAGTAGGAGCCGCCCGACTTTTGGATAGTTGTGCTCGGTCTTGAACGACTCTACGAGCTTGTCCAGCTGCTCATTCTCGGAGCTTGATAAGTCGGACAGATCAAGATTGAGCAGCTCGTCTTCATTGTCCAGGGCATCTTTTGCTGCTGCTCGAGAGATATCACGCCCTGCGAGATGCGCTTGGCTTCCATTTGGACCATATAGCTCGGTTGCTTCACTTACGTCGTAGATGTCGCTGCGTAGAGAGATGTAAATGGGCTTGCCTTTTTCACCGGTGTATTCTACCAGCTGATGTGGGGTCAACGATGGGTTCAGCTTTGGGGATTCCGACATGCTGTTGCTTCGAGATCTTGAGAACGAAAACAAACCACGCGGACCCGACGGCACGGTGCCGTTCGCATTACCCATGGCGCTCGTCCGACTTTCGATTGTGGTTATTCGACTTCAGATGCCTTTCGATGAGTCACACAGATACGATTTCGGCTAAACAAAGTCTCTCTTGCTTTCTTTGTATGCTAATCGCCCAGCGCGCTGAAACTGCGACGACTTTGTTATTTTGAGCCGTGAATCAAGAGGAAAAGAAAAGCTCCAGACGTGTGGAGATTCTTAGATGTGTTCTGCCAAACAAGTTACTTAAAACTTGGCGGCTGCGAGCTTGAACTTCTTGGAAAACTCAATCATGGGTGCAAGCATCTCGTCGTGGAGTGGCGTTTCCTGTCGTTTATACACTTCTCGTTAGAGACGAATTGGTTAAAATCCCCACCATTGAAAGAAACTTCACCTTCATGCGCTTAAGCCACGCAGCAGAGAGAGGGAAGTCGACCTCGACGTTCTCGAGCAGCCCCATGATCTCGAGCTGCACGGCCTCGTTGTAGCACGACAAGTCGGCCACGGTCGGGTGCGCGTCGCTCGCGAGGTACAGGTTCCCGCAGCTTAACCAGTACTCGAGGATACTGAAGATTTTTTTGACGACCTCGTGCTTCTTTTCAAGGACAACCTCGTCGTTGCTGCTGCCGCGGCCCATGTTGATCATGAGTTGGCTCATGGCAATTTCGGCGCCACGTCGCGCGTTGAGATGGTGCCAGTTTGTGTACTCGTTGATCTGCGCAAAGTTCACAGACAAGTCATTAGTGGATCAAATCGTGTACGAACTGCTGCTCGAGACGCACTCGAGCACGGATCTTGAGGTCCTTGGGGCACCACGCGTCCCACCCATGCTTGTCCGACAGGTAGATCATGATAGCGTGGCTATTACGCCACTTGTTCAGCAAAATATCGCTAGACAGAGTCCAACTCGAAAACAAACCTCTCGGTGAGCACAAAATCGCCGTCCTTGAGCACGGGAACCTTGCCGATAGGACTCATGGCCAAGAACTCGGGCGTTCGCGATGCCCCCTTAGCAATATCCGTCTCCTTGTAGTCGATCGGGTGGTCATGCAGCCTGCAAAGCCAGTGCACTACACACCAAGTTTGAGTCATTTCACTGACCTACAACTCACAATTCCAGTTTCAGCATAACGCACCCGCACGCGATGGCTCACTAATGACATTTGCGAACAATTGCTCGCCCATTGCGGTATCTGGAGGGGAATCTGCTCGCTACTTGGCAACTTGGAAAATGGACGAATGCTAAAATCTCGAGTTTTAATCTCAAATTGGATCGTCATCGATGAATCAACCATGGCTCATCGATGACGATCCACTGATGACATAGCCAATTCTGTGCGATGATGATATTGAAGGTGAGATGACACGTAAGCAGTGTGTGGTTATGCACCAATAGATGATCAACCGACTTCCTAGCAATGACAAAGCCGCAACGGATTTCTTTGCACCAGCAAAAATTGCCACAAAATTGCTACAGAATGCCGACCTCGCAATGATACAGCACAGCACATGGCAAGCGTACTGAGGGATGATGGCACTTGAACTAGGGACTGCATGTAAGCAAGCAAACATGACTGTCGCTCTCTCGGTCTCGCAATGGTGTACCTAGTTCCGCTACGACTCGGTGGAAGCTCTGTATAATGCCGTCCCGTGTCAGCATCTGGACTTGGGAGATACGTCATTCTCGTTGAATCCTACCACGTCAAACGTGGTTGTGAGGAAATCAAGCCCATTTTATTTACTCTACTTGGCCTTGTACCATGAGGTATCGCATTTGGCGTCGACCTCGAGCGCAACTGATAGCGGCTTTTCAAACGGATTCTCCATCAGATGTATAACTAGCTTCATGGCCTCATCCGCCGACTCTTCTGGCCCCTCCACAATGATTTCATCGTGAATCTGGCAAACCATCTCCCACCCGAGCTCGCGGAGTCGAGGGTGAGCGTGGATGCGAAGCATCGCTTGCATGACGACATCAGCGGCTGCTCCCTGGATCGGAGTGTTGATAGCAGCGCGTTCCGCATGAGCTTTCGCTTTCTTGGCTGACAAAGTGTTGCTGGTCAGCATGGCATCTGGGAGTCGGCGGTATCGACCCATGAGCGTGCGAGTGTATCCGAAAAGCCGGGCAGTCTGCACCGCTTGCGCTTGCCACGCGCGAACTTCTTGACGATCCGAGTACCATTTGTCAAGCGTATCAGCTGCCTCCTTGCGCGTCACGCCAAAGTCCTTGCTCAAGCCATACGGCGTCTTGCCATAAGCAATTGAGAAGTTGAGGATTTTGGCATTCTTTCGCTCTTTGCCGAACTTGTCCTTCAGCAATGGAGCAGGAGGTTTAGAATGCGCAGAGTCCCATTCAAGCAAAGCTTCTCCGCGCTCAACAGCTTGCGCCACGTAGTCATACATGCCCATCGCAGTTCGAGAATGAAAATCACCGCCTGCTTTGAAAGCGTCAATCATTGCATGACATTGGGTGACATGAGCCAACAACCGAAGCTCCAGCTGCGAGTAATCGGCCACGATGAGCTTCTTGCCCGGCGGTGCTGTGAACGCGTCACGAATCCGGTATCGATCCTTGTCTAGTGCCGGCTGGTTCTGCAGGTTTGGCTTGCGTGATGATAGCCGACCCGTGTCCGTGTTTAGGTTCAAGGAGCAGTGCACTCGACTGTTTTTGTCCGAGAGCTCTTGCAACGGGAGGATGAAGTTGTTCAGCATCGTGTTGATGCTGCTGATATCGAAAAGTGCCTTCAAGGCGACACACGCGGCCGCGCCCTCTTCTTTGTCCTTGAAGTGATCATACGCACGACCATAGCGTGGTGGGTCCGCGTCAGGATCGCCCGCAAGCTCCTTTAACACTTCAGCGCTTGCAGCAGGAAGACCACTTGCTGTGAAATGCGTGGGCTCAATACCGAGCCCACGAATTGTAATGCTGCGCTTCTTCAAGGCGCGCTGCTTGCCTGGCTTGATGATCTCTTCAATATTGTCCACTTCAAACAAGCGCTCAGCTGGCAGCACCTCCTTCGGGGGGTTCTTCTTCGTGTCGATATAAGGAGCAAACAGGAGTTGCTGCTTCTGTGCTGCGCTGTAAACATTCAAACGCGCCGAGTCTTCGCAGTAGCGTGACGCCCAGTTCAGCACAACTTGCTCAAGTCGAGCTCGATCCTTGAGAGCCTCTTCCTCCACCCCTTTGAGATACTCGCGATCCACATGCATACCCTTGCGCTCGATGTCCGTAAGGCATTCCCCGAATGACACAATGTATTGCTGGTAGAAGTCGTACATTGATCCCCCTGGGCTGGTGCTTCCCTTTGGCGAGTCAAACCAAAGTGTCTGCTCGAGCTTGTGTTTCAGGACGCTGTGCAGGAACCAGGTGCTCTCGGCGTCGTACACGCTGTATCGGATCCAGCGATGGCGGAATTCGGGGAACCGTTGGAGCTCTTCCACCGAAGGCATCAGCCGCTCTTTTCCAGGGGAGCCATCCTTCTTGAGTTTCGGGATGCCAAACAGCTCCATCATGGGCTTCTTGCGCTGCCCCAGCAGGTCGGCGCTGAGCGCCTCGAGAGAGTACCCGCCGTTCTGGAAGCGAGCCGTGTTCCAGAGCCGCGCCATGTGCATCGTGTCGCCGCCGAGGCCCTGCACGTTGATGCCGTGGTTATGGAGCACGTGGCGGTCGAAGCTGTAGTTGTGCCAGACCTTCTTGGCCTCTCTGCTCTCCAGGAACTCGCGGAATAGCTCGAGCGTGCCCTCGGCCGAGTCCAGGTTGTCCACCCACACGTACGGCCCGTTGCCAAAGTCCACGTCCGGCCCGCTGTAGATCGACAGGCACGTGACCTGCATGAAAAGATCCGTTTAGCACGTCCAGCACCACCAGAACTGCTGCAGTTCGATGAGTACCTTGCCGTTGCCGACCGGACCGACGGCCTTGACGTCGATCTGGGCCACCTCCGTGTCGCAGGCATGAAACCTCGCGGGCCCGAGCGCCTGCAGCGTCTGCAGCACGCGCCGCGCGCCCTCGCGGTCCTGCACGAGCGTCACGGGCCGCGCCTCGTCGTCCGCCGCCGTGAGACCGGCCAGCAGGTGCGCCTCGATCTCGTCCGAGGCCACGAACGGCAGCCGCGCGCCCGCCTCACGCGCTTGCTTCGCTGACGACCACGAGGACGCCCATCGAGCGTGGTGACACCTCCAGGATCTCATCATGGCCGCCATGACCGCCGCCGCCTGTCTCGATCTGATGGCGAGTGCAACCAACGAGTTTTCAACCAATCGGCGAGCGGTAGTCAATTATCGCCCAATCACAGTAGAGCGAGTATGATTGGCTGAATTTTGAAATTGAGATACCTGATTGGCCGAAAAGCGAGCCGACCCACGTCATCGGCCTTGAAAAGAAGCCGGAACTGCGCGTGCTGGGGCAAGATGAGGTTTAAGATCAAGGCCTCACTTCCCAAGTCGCGGCCTCGAGCTCAAGCGGATCTCACTCAAGCAGCTGCGTCGCTAGCAGCGCTCTGTTACACTTGCGTTGCCTGTACCACCCGCCTCTCCCAGGATGCTCGCGTGGCTGGCGAACGCGGACGGGAACCTGTTCCTGGGCGCGGGCGTGGCCGTGGCCGTGCTGGCGGTCGTGCGCTACGTGAACGCGCGCGCCGAGGCGGCGCAGCTGCGCGCGTACGAGGCCGCCAAGGAGCGGCAGGCGGCGGCGCAGGCCGAGCGGGAGAAGCCCGTGGCGCGGCGCTACTACTCGCTGGAGGAGCTGCGCGCCTTCACGGGCGAGGACGGGCGGCCCATCTTCATCGCCGTGCTGGACGAGGTCTACGACGTGAGCAAGAAGCGCGATTTCTACGGGCCCGGGGAGGGCTACCACCTGTTCGCGGGGCGGGACGCCTCGCGCGCGCTCGCCAAGATGAGCTTCGAGAAGGAGGACCTCGACAGCGACGAGCTCTCGGACCTGGGCTTCATGGACCAGGAGACGCTGCAGGACTGGGTCATGAAGTTCTCGGTCTACAACAGCTACCCGAACGTCGGCCGCGTGCTGCGCCACCGAGACCTCACGCGCGACGAGCTGCGACAGTTCAACGGGCTAGACAACCCGCGCAAGACGTGCTACGTCGCGCTCAACGGCAGCATCTATGACGTCACGCTCGACGGCATGAACCACTACGGACCAGAGGGAGGCTACAAGCAGTTCGCGGGGAGAGACTGCTCCCGCGCTCTCGCCAAAATGTCACTCGTCGACAAGGATCTCGACGACCCCAACATCGACGACATCACGGACGCCCAGCGGGAGACACTCGCCAAGTGGGAGGCCAAGTTCCAGGAAAAGTACCCCGTCGTCGGCAAGATCATCCAGTAAGGCGGACAGGCAGCAGCCAGCGAGGGTTCATGTGACGTATAATTGCAGCGCTAGTGCGCGAACATATCAAGAATCGATGAGTTTCATGAACGAGAACGGTGCTACTGCACCACCAGAATTTAGTGTACGATGGGGTAGGACCTTGTGCAATTTCCAGCATCGCCAACAAGGCAACGAGATAATGACGATTGATGTCGGAGTGTCCCCCATGGATACGAAATATCTAGTAGTCCAGACAGAGACTCGAAGCTACAACGAAGCACTGATCAATAGTAAAAAAGCTGGCACGTCTCTGCGAGTCACTCAAGCTGGAGTAGTTCGGAGTAGAACTGCTGTAGTAAATTCACTTGTATTACACTTGCTGTTGTGTGCTGATTCACTCACGCATCTCTTGAGCGGCAGCGGTTGAAATAGCTGGTCAACTCCTCCGCGATCATCAGGAGAAACTTCGGTAGCATGACCAAATCGTGTTCTGGATGGGGATCGATCTGCAGTGACTCAGTTTATGCCTGTTGTTCTACATAAATGCTCTAGAGTTCAAAAAGGCAACTCAACGACCAACGCTTCATCAATCTGAAGTAGCCGTGCATGGGAACTTGGATTCTGTAAGGTCAATAGCAAAGGTTTTGCATCGAGTCTCTGCCAAAGGCTGCACCTCGACATCCATGGAAGTGTAAACCTTGCTTCTTTCGCTTCCTCAGCCATACAGGAACTCAAAACGGCCTTGGTCTGCGGAAAAGCAATTCGTCAAGTTGCCGCGAAGTGCGCAAGTCGCCGCCAAAACTACCAACAAACTAGGAAACCAGGCAGCAATGGTGGCCCGCCGTCCCGGCAACGGCAGAGGTCGCAACGCGGCTCCAAACATCAACGCCCTTGACATGGATGATCTTTTCCGGTGAGAAGTTGCAAGAAGATTAATTGATTCAACTGGAGAGCGTCTAATTGAGTTACCTGCCTCAGGATCACCCGCTTCGCCGTTCACGTGAGGCTTTTTGTTGCGAACGCGGCGGTGGCATGCTATGAAGAGACCGGCTGGGTCGCAATGTTGGCGGTTCTTCATGCGATCAGAAATCTTTTCTTGGGTGCCTATGCATTCTCCAAACTTCGCAAGAGCCTGCCCAGTGCGTTTCGCAATGTGCGATGGAGTCTTCAATGGTACTTGGCCAAGATGAAGAACACGTGATACACTCAGACAGCAGTTGAAAGTCAACGCCAATAAGCTACAGCAGCAACGGACACATTGATATCAGAAGTTCTAGTAGAGCTGCCATAAGCCAATCAGTTCAATCCTAACGGCAACAAACAGCGAATTGCTTGTTTTGCGTTATTCACGAACTTCCTACTCGTTGCAGCAAAGACAAAACCCGAGGTGGTTTCGCAGCATTACGTCGTCTTGGCGGCAAACGCACGCAGGTCGATGAGCTCGGGGGCGAAGAGACCGGCCGACACAAACGCGAGGAACCACGCAAACGGGCCGAGCACGCTGATCTCAAGCAGATAACCGAAGACCAGCGCAAAGCCCAGGCGAGCAGCGTCGCTACGGCCCTGGTGCCAGTCTCCGTGGGCCTTGCGTCGCTCGTGCTCGTCTCCGCTGATTTCCATTTCGGAACGCAGGTCGTTACTCGCAGCAGCGGCAGCCTTTGCGGCCTCGCTCGCACCTCCGCTCTCCTTCTCGACGGACTTGAGGCGAGCGATGATGGGGTCGAACAGCTCGCGAATGATGGCACGCGAGTCCATCCAAAGGTGCACGATCTGCAGCGCCACCCAGCGATAGTTAGGGAAGCAGAAGGCCGCGAACACCGGCAGCCAGAAGATCGTCTCCATGTGGCGGATGCTTCGGACATTTAGAGTTAGCGTGAAGGGTAAACTAGAGATAGTGGAAGGGCGAATATCTCACCGGTAGCCGAACTGGACGACCGGGATGAGAACCCCAAGGAGAGGAGCAGCGAGCAGCGCGAGCAACCCAAAGCCTGCTTGCCGCACCGCAAACATGGCCAGGTGCTTGACGTACTCCTTGTCCCAGTAGATAGCTTTCTTCTGCTCTCACCACCACACAAATATCAGCATCTCACAGGCAGCTCCGGGGCCAAATGAAAGCGCGAACCGATCGGATCTGCTCGGCGAGGGCTGCATCGCGAGCCGCAATTCCCGCGAAGAAGGCGTCCTCGAAGATCTTGACGTTGAAGTAGCGGCAGAAGCCGACGAGCAGCAGCGGGATGGTCGAGTTGGCGGCGTAGCGGAAGGCCTGCACCGAGTTCTCGATCGTCTCCTGGGCCAGGAAGAGCGACAGCAGCAGCTCCACGGGCTTGAGCAGCACGTACAGCACGGCCATGAGCACGAACGAGGCCACCACGAGGTGCTTGAGGCTCCTGATCACGGCCAACACGGTCATTTCGAGCCAAAACAGAGCCAAAACACCAAGAGATAGCCATCAGACGCACTTCCAGAAGACGTGGCGAAGGCTGGACTCCGTGAGGGCGCGAACGGCGCCCGTGACTGCGATTGACAAGCGAAAATCGAGCGTTTGCGGTCATTTCTGGGCCGTTTGAAGCCGGAAAAGCGCCGATCGAGCGCTCAAAAGCCGGCGCAGGGGTTTGCTGACGCACCAGCAGCCATGGCGCCGTAGCCGAAGCGCTTGGCGCGCGTCACCAGCAGCGACGAGGGCGACGACATGGCGGGGATCGAGTGATGATGCCGAGATGCCCGAATGGGATTTGCGATAGTGGCAGGTAGCGGAAACACGTGGTGCTAAGCACATTATCGATATCCCCACCGCTGTATTTGGTAGACACCATACCAAGTTGAAGTGGAAAGATGTTGAAGCACACGTATTGTTACATTTCGACATACAGGCCAGCGCGAGAGCTTGGCGTTATGAAAACCTTCTACTGATGAAGTCCGACGCTGTGAACTCGATGGGATCCATTGGATCGCCACATGATACGCAGCGCTCGGCTGACAGTGACTGTGGAAGGAGTTGCTGCTGGCGTGGTAGTGGGTGCTGAAGTGTTGGAGGTAGGCAGGGTCACATTTGGCAGCGTAGACGGAGTTGTAGCGCTGGGTGTCGGAGCAGGCGTAGATGTGTTCGATGCCGGAAGTGTCACGTTCAGGAGTGCAGTCGGAGCGGTGGTGACGTTGACAGCGGGAATTTCGGTCGGTGCATCGGTGACATTGACATCAGGGATCACGGACGGTGCGTCGGTGACACTCACATCGGGAATCTGCGTTGGTGCGTCCGTCACATTGACATCAGGAATTTGTGTCGGTGCTTCAGTGACATTCACGTCAGGAATCGGTGTCGGAGTCACAGTGGTGTTGGAATCAGGGATCTCAGTTGGTGCGTCCGTCACATTGACGTTGGGAATTTCGGTCGGTGCGTCAGTGACATTGACATCAGGAATCTGCGGAGTCACAGTGGTGTTGGAATCAGGGATCTCCGTTGGTGCATCAGTGATATTCACATCGGGAATCGGTGTCGGCGTTGCAGTGGTGTTGCAATCGGGAATCTCCGTCGGCGCGTCGGTGATATTCACATCAGGAATCGGCGTCGGATCCGCTGTGCTGTTGCAATCAGGGATCTCAGTTGGTGCGTCCGTCACATTGACATCGGGAATCTGCGTCGGCGCATCGGTTACATTGACATCGGGAATCGGTGTCGGGGTTACAGTGGCGTTGCAGTCAGGGACCACGGTTGGTACTTCCGTCACATTGACATCGGGAATTTCAGGCGGTGCATTGGTGACATTGACATCAGGAATCTCGGTCGGCGCATCGGTAGTATTAATATCGGGGATCGGTGTCGGGGTTACAGTGGCGTTGCAGTCAGGGATCTCGGTTGGCGCATCAGTGACGTTGACGTCGGGGATATCGGTCGGCGCATCGGTGATGTTCACGTCGGGAATCGGTGTGGGAGTTGCAGTTGTGTTGCAATCAGGAGTCTCGGTCGGTGCATCAGTGATATTCACATCGGGAATTTGCGTTGGAACCAGAGTTGGCGAAGTTGCTGTATTGCAGTCTTCTGGTATCGGTGCTGGGATCACGGTGGCGTTATTGGCCGATACTGGTGTAGAAGAAGGCGTTGGGCACGGCGATGGTGCAATCGTGGTTGTCGGAGCTGGAGATGAAGTCGGCGTTGAAGAGCTGGCATTAGGCTGTTGAGTCTGGCACGGGGTGCTGGCTGGTCTGGTTGTCGGTCCGTTGGTGTGCGAGTACGGCGTCGTCGGGTACGGAGGGGAGGTTGCAGGTGAGCCACTGGTGCTAGGACGCGGGTTTGAGGGGCACGGCGTTGATGAGACCAGTGCACTTGTGGCACTCGGGCTCGTTGAGGATTGGTTCGGGGTCCGCGTCGATGACGGATGTGATGCCAGAGTTGTCGGGCTAGGAGTTGATCGAGTAGATGGCGTAGCACCAACTGATCGTGTCGTCGGTGACGGTGTGCTTCCTCCCACTGAAGGACTCGAGTTTGTCGATGGAGCATCAACCGTTGACGAAATCGGAGCAGTTGAGATGACCGAAGGAGCAGGGGTTGCCACTGATGGAGTAGCGATCGCTGTCGATCCGGGCGAAGGAGTGCGGCTGGCTGATCCAGGGCTGCCCGAAACCGGAGAACCGCCAGAAAACGTCGGGCTACTTGTAGTAGGCGCTGGGGTCGAGGTAGTCGTCCTGCTTGGCTGCATTGACTGTGTGATAGTCGTGGATGAAGGTGTCGCTGCTGGTGCATCAGAGCTTGGCGGCACGGCATCCTCGCAGCCGATCGATCGGAACACGCACCCCCACGTCGTGCCTGTCACTATCGTGCACTCTGCATCTTCTTGAGCAACGCATCGTGATGCCTCATACGACGGCAGATACGGATGGCAGTCAGCCGTTGCAATGTCGCCCTTGAGAGGACACGCAGACCCAGCAGGGAACTCGCCTGCGCCGGAACAAATTGCTCCGCGCACATCGGCGATTGTGTACGTGGCGTCGCGACAAACGGAGACATCGGAGTCGGCAGCAACGACTGCGACGCCGAGGATGGCAGCGAAGACGCTGAAGAGCACAGCGGCCACGAGACGCTCAGCAACAGCGAGCAACATCGAGTCGAGCACAAAAGTTGGGGGCAGGGACGAGAAGGAGGCGGAGGCTTGAGAGCTAGAGACTTCGAGAGAGGAAGGCGAAGCGAGCTTGATGGCGGGAGCGCGAATTGAAGAATGACCAACCTGCAAAGTAGTTTGATGCAGCTCCTCTTGCTGCCATAGGGGAGCCATCCATTTTCCCTAGTGATCTCCACGGGAATGCTGCTCTAGAGCCACTGACGTGGTCTAACGGCCATTGAAGACCTCATGAAGTCACTTGTAGCCACGGCAAATGATCGCTGGAGTTGCACCAGGACTCTGGTGATCTAATTTTTCGCGCTTCAACTAGCCGAATCACTTTTTGAGTTCAGAGCCATCACCGAAAAATCACTTCGCAGGTATCAGTTGGGCATTCTTCCCTATACACCTAGTTTTGTGTTTGCCTATTGTAAATTTATTGTGTCAATACAACCTACAATTTGACAAATAGCCTACTCAATCGTGATTGTGAAAGTGTGACGATCGCGGGTCTGGTCTTCACGTACATGCTGCGCGCCACGAACTGAAGGCCATCTGAGTGCATTGGTACGGTGGCGAACCCATTCGAGGCCTCGAGACGCCGAGCAGAAGCACCTGAGATCGTGGCCTCACTTCATAAGATATAACTTGGCAGCTGGTGGGAAATGGCCTTGCAGCGCGAAAATGTTGGATGCGTGTTTGTGCTGCAATTCATCATGCGCTTTCAGAGACATCGCAAGCTGCCCATGACAGCATTCACACATCGGTGACGCTGTAGCCAGCGCGACTTTGCCTCAGCTGCAACTACAAGAACGTAAGCGGTGGCTTTTGTTCGCCTCTTTTCCACAGTTTGATTGCCGTCCGAATAGCAACCACTCCGCCATTTGATCGCAAAGAACCATCACATTTGAATGCAATGCTTAATTCCTTGGAGATCCTGCGTCGCTGTTGATGTGCTGACCTAACGTCTTCGACACCAAATTTGACAACAGGTATGTCGATCTCTAGCGTAGATTTGGTAGTTCTCATTCATGCGAGAGGCGACATATTGACGCGTTTGCTGGAAATCGCTAGACATCGTACCTCGAAGTACAGTTTGAAAGTCTTTCTGCAACGAACACAACGGGTTTGCCAAATGCCAAGCTGGCTCTGACTGATCGGCAAACATGCAAACAGGCTACCCAACGTGGATCAGCTCGATCCATAGTCGAACACAATCGCAGTCATGGCAAGCACCGGAATGATAATGGCGATTGACAAATTGTTAGGATGGGGCTCGCTTTTTAGAACGTATTTCGAAGTACGCGAAAATCGATTGAGTAATAGCTTCGTATGATTATCAATATTGTCAGGATAGGGCTCGCACTTTGAAGCGTTCGATTCTTAATTTACTTGACGACTTTTACTTTGCCAAACGTGTCTTGCGAGGTCTTCGGCTTGCTCGGATGTTGACATTACTGTAGTACAAATGCATCGTTGCATGACAGAGATGATTTCAGCATGAAATATCCTCGCAGCTGATTTCCTTATAAAGACAACGTTACAATGGGCTACTTTGCTTGTATTTTCTCCTAGCCAAATACTCCGCATCGGAAAGAAAACAAATGTACCAGCAGGGGTATATAAACCGCATGTTCGAATGGCCCTCTTCCAATGGAGAGCTTATTTGGATTTTGCACTACGATATCATAGTAGGCGAGCAGGAGTCATCACTGGCGCGGGCGTCGAACTGATGCTTCCCGTGTTGTTCCCCGTCATCAAGTTCGGAAGGGGCAAGATCGTCGAGTTGCTCGTTGCATTGGCGTTGCTTGACAAGTTCATTCTAGCAGGCGGCAGCAGAACGGTCGAGTTTTGGGTTGAGTTCGCTTCAGGAACGGGGAGTGGGATCGTAAAGTTGGTAGTCGAGTTCAGGCTTGGGAGCCGAGTCAAAATTGTCGAGTTGCTCGTTGAGTTGCACGGAAGAATAGTAACATTAGTTTCTGGCAGTAGCGTCGGTGCTTCCGTAGAGTTGTTGGTCATATTTGCATCAGGAAGAGGTGTTGGAGTGGTGTCAATCGTTGAGTTCACCGTCGTATTCGTGACCGGAAGTAGAGTCGGCGCATCAGTAGTATTGACGGTCACATTCACATCAGGGAGCGGCGTCGGAGTGCAATCATCAGTTGTGTTCACCGTCGTATTCGTGACCGGAAGTAGAGTCGGCGCATCAGTAGTATTGACGGTCACATTCACATCAGGGAGCGGTGTCGGAGTGCAATCATCAGTTGTATTCACCGTCGTATTCGTGACCGGAAGTAGAGTCGGCGCATCAGTAGTGTTGATGGTTACATTTACACCAGGGAGCGGTGTCGGGGTGCAGTCGATCGTAGCGTTCTCGGTCGAATTGACCACAGGAAAAGGAGTTGGAGTGACGTCAACCGTCGAATTGCTCACGTCAGGACGCGAAATAACTGGGCACGGAGAAGGTGTGTCTGGCTTCGAAGTCAGTGGACAAGGAGTCGGCGTCTCTGGAATATCTGGTCTTGAAGTGATCGGGCATGGAGACGGCGTTGTAGGAGCCTCAGTCGAGGTGTTTTCCGAGCCCACTGGGCATGGAGTCGGAGTCACATTGCTCAAAGGCACAGTCGTAGGATCTTGCGGGATCACTAGGCAAGGAGAAGGCGTTGCATTATTCGTAGGGGTGCTCGTCGTGTCTTGGGAGGAAACTGGGCACGGCGAAGGTGTAGTCTCGTCAACAGGAATCGAACCTTCCACTGGGCTCGAGCCTGCTGAAGGAGTCACGGTGGATGGAGAAATAGTGGAAGCTGAGGAATTCGAGTCCGAGCCGGGTACTAAGGTTGGGGCCGTCGTAATATTGGAGCCCACCGAAGGAACGCTGCTCGGCGAAGTCACATTTGTCGTGGGGCTCTGTTCGGAGCCACCCGTACTCACAGACGACACCGTCGAGGCTGAAGTATCCGAGTCTGGCAGCGTTGAGAACGTGAGGTCGATAGTCCCGGAAGAAGGAGATGTTGGGCATCCAAGCGACGGAAACACACAGCCCCACGTCGAATCAGTCACGAGTGCGCACACAGCACTCTCCGCCGCAATGCACCGAGATCCATTGTAGGATGGCAGATACGGGTTGCAGTCGGCTGTTGCGATGTCGCCCTTGACTGGGCAAGCTGTTCCAACTGGGATGGCTTCAGCTCCAGCACAGATCGCTCCTCGAGCGTCAGGGAGAGAGTAGATAGCGTCACGGCAGACGGAGATGTCCGAGTCGGCAGCGACAACGGCGACTCCAAGAATCGCGGCGAACACGGAGAATAGAACTGCAGCCATGAGGCGCTCGGCGATGGCGACGACCTTCATGGTGTAACCAGCTAGTTGTTGGGAGGCGCACAAGATGCCCAAGGAGGAGTTCTTGTGTAGAGCCAAAAGGTACCGACTTGGTCGGTGCGGAGAGATTCCGTGAGTGGAGGCTGAAGGCGCGTGAGCATCGAGCTGGACTAGAGAAAGGTATCATAGCGTCCAGCAAGAGGACAGCCAAAAGTGGCAAACTCATGCAGGTCGGACCAAGGATCATATATGATTGCCTTGATCGGGCGCGCTTGCAGCATAGAGCAGCTAGTTGTGGTGGTCAGCTGACTGTTGCAGTCAGCTCCCCTTATCGTCTCGTCACATCCGGTCAATTACCCTTTTTTGGGGTGAGCCTAAATGGAGTGTAGTGCACCTTCAAACAGCACTAGGCTTTTTAACCACGAGACGACTAGCTTCGCCTAGCACTGTTTTCTGGACAACTTCAGCTTCAGAATGTAACAACAAACATACTCGCATCAAATGATTCACGGCGTCGTCCTGCCAAGGACAAACTGCACTCCGCCATTCCTCTCTCTGGGCACGCGCAGGCAGTCGACAGCTGGAGAAGTAGTCTAGAACAATCATGCACAATCGTGCTCTGGAATCATCCTCGTCGGAAAGTGAGTTCGGCTTTCTTTTTGCCTTATGCTTTCGCATGCGGTCATGCTTTCCAGGCCAAACAGGACAAGCTTTCGACTGTGGTGCACGATTCTAGTGTAAAAAACCACTGGATTCGATCCCAGTCTACAACACCGTGCTCCTCTCTGCTACAGCGCTTACAATGGAGCATAAGTCGCTGAACCCTCGGTCGTGTCTGGCTTCGAAGTCACAGGGCATGGGGAAGGAGTGTCCGGTTTCGACGTCACCGGGCAAGGCGAAGGAGTCGACAGCACGTCAGTCGTGTCGGGCTTCGAGGTCACCGGGCACGGAGTCGGGGTCACCGGCGAATCGGTCGTGTCAGGCTTGGACGTGACCGGGCACGGCGTAGGAGTCACGGGGGAGTCCGTAGTGTCTGGCTTCGATGTAACAGGGCAGGGAGTAGGAGTCGCCGGCGAGTCCGTCGTGTCTGGCTTGGAAGTCACAGGGCACGGGGTCGGCGTGGCCGGAGAGTCCGTGGTGTCTGGCTTCGAGGTCACAGGGCACGGCGTAGGAGTCACAGGGGAGTCCGTGGTGTCTGGCTTCGACGTGACCGGGCACGGCGTAGGAGTCACAGGGGAGTCCGTGGTGTCTGGCTTCGACGTGACCGGGCACGGCGTAGAAGTCACCGGGGAGGTAGTCGTGTCAGGGAGCGATGTAACAGGACACGGCGTCGGGGTTGAGCCCGCCGACGGCGTGCTCGTCGTGTCTGGCAGCGACGTAACAGGGCACGGCGTAGGTGTAGCCCCAGTTGAAGGTGTGCTCGTCGTGTCCGGCAATGAAGTCACGGGGCACGGCGTAGGCGTCGTACCAGTTAATGGCGAGCCAGTCGTTGTGGCCACTGGCAGCACCGGGCACGGCGTCGGCGTCGCGTCGGTCGATGGCGAGCTCGTCGTAGTCGCAACCGGGAGCACCGGGCACGGTGTTGGTGTAGCTTCAGATGATGGCGAGACGGTCGACGGCGTGTAGATCGACGTGGGGGCAGGAGTCGAACCAGTCGACGGCGAGGTCGTGATCGACACACCGTCAACGGTGGTCGGTGCTGGCGTAGAGCCCGTCGTGGTCGGGCTGGGCGTGGCTCCCGTGCCCGACACTGTCGTTGGGCTGGGCGTCACTGGCGTTCCGTACACGGTCGTTGGGCTGGGCGTCACCGGAGTTCCATACACCGTCGTAGGGCTGGGAGTCGCTCCCGTACCAGCCAGAGTCGTAGGGCTGGGAGTCGCTCCCGTACCAGCCAGAGTCGTCGGGCTAGGAGTCGTCACACCACCAGCCAGAGTTGTCGGGCTCGGCGTGGCGCCAACGGGGCACGGCGTGGTTGTGTTGGTCACAGGCTCGACCGATCCGCAGCCGAGCGAAGGGAATATGCATCCCCAGGTCGTCCCGGTCACGATGGCGCACTGGGCGTCCTCTTGGGCCACGCACTCGGCGCCATCGTACGACGGCAGGCCCGGGTGGCAGTCGGCCGTGGCGACGTCGCCTGCAACTGGGCAGGCCGAGCCAGCCGGTGAGGCTCCAGCTCCCGAGCAAATGGCGCCACGTGCATCAGAAAGCGTGTAGGTGGCATCGCGGCAGACCGAGACGTCGGTCTCGGCGGCGGCGACCACGGCGAGGGCCGCAGCGAGCAGGGGCTTAGCAAACGAGAGCACCTTCATCTTGGCGAGCTTCCGGTTTGGCTGGCTGCTGTTGTACAGTGCGTCCTCGCGGTGCGGCTGAGGGCGCCGCTGTGAGAGTGTCGAGTCGACTTCTTGGAGGTGACGCGAGTTCGGGAGTGCTGGAAAGAGCACGCGCGGACCGAGCTTGAATCTCTAGCCAGCGGTGCAAGGGAGAGTCCGGCCGTGTGCTGCTGCTTGTCGCCATCTGCTGCTTCAAGTATGCACTTGGCAATGTGCTGCATCGATGGGCGGGCTCGGGAAATGATCAGCACGAGAGGACGGAGCGGCGAGAGACGGGAGGAGCGTGATTGTCGACAGCCCAAGCGGATGGCGCCGCCACAGTCAGATATGATCCCGGAGCTCAATGCTGAAGCGCTGTAGACACTCTGCTTCATGTAAAGTTGCACCGGAGACCGCCTTTGTCGATCTCCTCCGGCTCATCATGCGTGACTCGCATTTGCTTGATTCTCGACTCCTTTGGCGACCAGATGGACAGATCAGAGCGGCTCGTCCTCGACGAGCAAGCCTCGCCACAACGCTACACGGGCTCGTCTTTGCCGTCGGGAGATTCTCCTCGCCGTCCGCTTGTCGCTGCCAGCGCTGGCCCAGCCAGCTGGAGGCTCCTCAGCATCTCGCAAGCTGTGCAATTGGCATAGAGACGATCGAGAACAGCAAACTGCAAGCAGTGGACCGCATGGAGCTTCATATTAACAGCACGACACATTTCAAGAGCAGATGCCCTCGCCTGCTGATAGCCGAGGTGATCCGATCAGATGGAGGCGCCCACAGGCGTCTTGGCAACCCCGCCCTGCTTGCCAAGGCGGCGAAGGCGGAAGACGCCGAAGACGAGCAGCGTGATGCCGACGACGGCTCCGATGATGAGCACAGGCAGCGTGGACACGAGGATGCGCTTGACGAGGTGGTAGTAGTCGCTCTGCTTGGTCGTGAGCGAGGCGGATTCCTCGCCGAAGTAGGCCGGCAGCACGACGTCCGTCTCGAGGTTGGGCCAGAGCACGTCCGTCATGGGCAGCGAGTCGTCCGTGAGCGACTTGGCGATGCCGTACGAGGCCATGAGCCGCTTGTGGGCCACCATGGTCTTGCCCGTGCCGGCCTCGATGTCGATGTACGTCACGTACATGTCGACGTACTCGTCCTTGAGCACGTACTCGCCCGAGGTCTCGTCCAGGTCGTACATGCTCTCGTAGCTCGCCACGACGCCGTTGCTCATGGTGAACTCGACGCTGTCCGTGAGCGAGCGGTTCCCCCAGAGGAACGCCGGGTAGCTCACGTACGCGAGGAAGCCGACGTTGAAGGCCAGCGCCTGCACGCCGTCTACAGGAAAGCCCGTGCCCAGGGCCTGGTTGCTCTCGGTGGTCACCAGCAGGTCCGTCGGCGGGTTAAACCGGTGCAGCTTGATGCCCGAGAACTCGACCTCCTCGCCCGACGAGAACAGCGTCAGGTTCTGCTTGCCCTGGTCCAGGTACATGCCGGACTGGTCCACCGTGATGTCGTTCGAGAAGCCCAGCATGTTGACGCCTGCAGGCGGCACGCTGGTGGCGTCGTTCCCTCTTACAGGACTACACGTGAGGTTGGCCGTGGGGTTGTTGCAGTTCCCGTAGTAGGTCGTGAAGTCCAGGATCTCCCTCAGCGTCGGGTTCCTCCTCTCCGTGAGCGAGTCGACCCACAAGGCCGTCGCCGTGTAGCCGTTGTAGCGCTCGTACTCGCCGATTTCCGAGTCGTCATCACACCCTGTGCGTTGCGTGTACGTGTTGAGACTTGCTGTAGGTGGCGGCGTGACCGAGTAGTCGAGCCCCGAGTCCTCGGCGATGCCCGGCAATGGAGCGGCACAGAGCCCGAAGGCGTCGCAGAGCCCGCAGGTGGACTCGAGCACGGCCGCGGCCTCCTCCTCGCCGAACTCGGCCGCGTAGATGTCGCCGACCAGCCCACAGGTGTAGTTGTTGATGGCGAGCACGCTCTGGCCCGTGAAGCACTGCTTGCAGGCCGACCAGAGCTGTAAGCAGGTCTCGCTCGAGCTCTCGGCCTCATCCTGGCAGGCAACGCACTGGTCCATGATGCCCGAGCCGTCCGTGGTGTTGCAGACGCCCAGGTAGTTGCTGCCGAGCGCGAGCCCCGCGAGAAGACTCGGGTACCCGAGTGCCCACTGCGAGATGGTGCGCTTGACGAAGAGCCCGTTGTAGGCGAAGCCCTCGAGCTCCAGGTCGGCGATGGCTGCTGGGCCAGTAGCCAGGAATGAAAGCACAGTGCCGCCGCTCGCGACCGTCTTCATGGCCGTCGGGTCGAGCGAGTTGAGCCCGTTGACCCAGCGCATCATCTGCGGGCCGTAGACCGTGATGGCCTCCTCGATCTCCGTGTCGTTGGTGGAGAAGGAGCCCTTGGCGAGGTTGATGAGGAACCCGGCCTCGCCCCCGGTCTGCGCGATGACGTTCAGGTAGCCGACGTCGAAGGAGATGAACTCGTCGCTGTCGGAGCAGCCCTTGCAGCTCAGCTCGGGCTCGAACGTGTGGTACGTGTACTGCTTGTAGCTGACCGTGCTCGGGCTCTCCGGGTCGAACTCGACGCCTGCGCGCATCTGCCGCCGGCGGTAGACGTACGGGCCGAATTCCTGCAGCTGCAGCTTGACGCCGCCCTCCAGGTACGCCTCGGCGTTCGTCGCGTTGAACATGCGCAGCTGGTAGTAGTACGGCGCGCAGTCGTCGCAGTCGCCGTACGCGTCCAGGAACGCCGTGTCCTCGTAGTCGCTGGCGTCGCACAGCGTCACGCCCGACTCGACCACCGAGTTGATGAACGGCGGCAGGCCGGCGCCGTACGCGATGGACACCACGGCCAGCAGCGCGCCGCCGATCGCCAGCGACCAGCCGAGCACGCGAGGCGAGCAGCAGCCGCTTCTGGGCGCTGAGGCGATGTCCGCATTGCCCTGGTGCGTGGGGGTCGAGGGCGTGGACGCGCTGAGCGATGCAAGGCGGTTAGAGGCGAGCGGGAGGAGGAGGTGGAGCGGAGACGGACGTACACTTTCTCGTAGGCGTTGGGCGAGCTCATGGCGAGAGCTCGCGGGTTGGAGAATGAGCTGGAGAGAGAGAGAGAGAGAGAGAGAGAGAGAGAGAGAGAGAGAGAGAGGCTGGAGGAGCTGGAGGAGCTGGAGGAGCTTCCTTGGCAGGCAGGCTGCGCATGGCGAGTCACGCGCAGCATTGGCCGGTGTTCGAGCGTCAGCTTCCGCCTGACGAATCAACATTGATTAGTCCGCTATAATTTTACAAATGAATGATTCTGTTAATATGGTAGTAGATTTATCGAGTGAAGTGTTTCTAAAATACTGTAACAAGTGATATTTGGTGCCTGATCGTTAAACTGATAAGTGGCTGGTTTTCAAAGCGACAGGGCGAAGAGCTACGGGGGTAGGAGTAATCATTTAGATAATAGCGCGATACGATCGACTTTATCCCTCGCTCGTGTAGCGAATTAGCACTTCAGTGTGGGGGTAAAGCTCTGATTGGCATGGCGTAAATAGGTGACAACCTTTTAGTCAGGCGGCAACTTCAACAGGGTCAACTTCAACGTGCACCACTCGGAACCCAATCACTTTGCTCGGACATCACAGGCTCTCTTTCATTCACGATCCATCAAACCGCACCGAAAATCGTGCTTGCCCAGCAGGTTTTGGATCTTTCTGCAGTGTAGTCACCAGATCTTTGGTCTGTAGCTCACTTCATGCCTGTGAACTCACCAAAACTCTCTGCAAAGCCCGGTGTCACATTACACGGGTGCTTGTTGATCATTCATGTGCTAGCGTCATTTAGAGTTCATTTTACCAATCACGCTGTCGTCAGCTCGACGCAGCGGTTGACAAGACCCCCATTCGTGCGGTGGCATACCAGAGGCCAATGGACAAAGTTGAAATTCACTGATAACGCAGAGTCCAGCGATGCTCGCCATTGGAGAGCCTCTGCAACCAACCGTCAATCTGGGCAGCGCTGATCAGCACACCAACTGCACTGCGGAGTCCAACGTACTCGAGCGGTTACGTCACCAGCATGCACTCGTGCAGCATGACATCCCAGTGGATATGGTGGTTCTCTGCAATTTGCATCACTTGATTGGCGACATTCTTGGTCAGCGGGCTGGAATTTTTGCAGACGCTTATACCCGGGAACAGGACCGCGAGCATGGGGTTGTCGCCGTCGGAGGAGGCGACATGGGCTTCCTGGTACGCCGAGTACTTCTCCAGGATACGGCCGTCCAGGTCGCTCTCGCTCGGGATCATGATGCCTGCTCCCTGGGCGTAGCGCTCCAGCAACTATGGTGGTGCACTTCTCAATAAAGGCACTCGGAAGCTCGTGATCGAGCTGGAACTCCACCAGCATGCGCTCGAATATGAGCTGCATGTTGAACTCGAACAGGAACGGCCCACCGGCCGCCTGCCGCATTATCTCGTCGTCCCCCATATCCTACCCCGCAGGAAACTGCGCCGCGGTTGCCAGGAACTGCAGCAATATGCGCGTCGAGTCCTTCTCCACGAACGTCATGGGCAGATTATTGTCGACCTGAATATACAACAGTCGCGTCTGGAGCTCCTCCTGGTCAATTCTGGGCGCAGTATCGCCTGTTGATGGAATCGAGCGATATGCAGAGCTCGGAGCTGAGCACTTGGTGCCCTCGGTGCCTCGATGGCCGCAACTCATGCTTTCAACGATAAGATCCACAAATGAAGATCCAAAGCGCTCGAAGATCCAGCAAAGCGCGCGAAAGTTCAAAAGGATGGTTTACATGGACATTTGAGTGGAGACGCTGAACTTGAAGGTGAGGTCGACGCCCTGGTGGATGGTGGCCGAGTTGAGGATCGTGATGAAACAGCCGATGAGCTTGCCCTGCAGCGTCATCCAGTACGTCTCAAGCAGGAACGCGAGCTGGTACAAGGCAGAAATGCCGTATCGCTTCTTGACAAACCCGTAGACGGAGAGGAACGACACGAGCTCGAGTGCGGCGTACGCTAGAGATGTGGCCACCTCCAGCACTACTTGGTTCCTGCTCATTCTGTTGAGCAAAATGTTGTATTTGGCGGTCGGCAATTCCCAGAGCGTCCCGATGCAGCCAGCGTACAGCAGCGGCATGAACACTTCCATGTACTCGACGAAAAGCAAAACCTCTGTTGCAAAGAGAAGTTGCGATGTTTGCTCGAGGATACGGGCCTGGTCGCGGCGACGAACGAAGATTTGATCGATCATTATTCCAGTGATCCCAGCTGCTGTAAGACGACGAATTGTTCGGGTTGGGCGATCCGTGTCCAACGTCTCGGCAATGGCTTCACGAATCTTGGCCTTTGCAGCATTCTGAAGCGACAATTCGAGGTCCGGGGTCGGTTGAAATTGCTGAACTGACAACTTCGCATCTTTCTGTTCGGCTTCTAGTGATCGCACACGGAAGAGCGCGCGTATAATGGATTTGGTGGGAAGTTCGACAGAGCGGTTGCGGCGACTTCTTGTGCCGCCCTTACTGCTTGTGGGCACACGTGATGTCGAGACAGTCTTTTCTGTTCTGGGAGAGACAATTCTGCCAAAATCCAAAAGTCGACGGGACCCTCGAGTCCGAATGAGCTGCGCCTGGATGTAGACCGATCGTGGTCGATTCCATGCATCCTTTATATTGTTATGGATCAAATCGCTCGATTGAGGTCGAGAACGCTCAAATTTTGCCTCCGTCGTTGGCTGAATAGTATAGCGCTGACGGCGTTTTAGCTGAGTGCGGTATAATTTCCGCCAGCTACACTCGACGCATTTTAAAAACCCATTCCAGAGCGACGAAGGCGATCGGTGGTAACGACGCTGATCTTGACTAGACCCCCACGACCGAAGAAAAACGCTCATTGCATCTACTTGTTCTTCATGCGACTGGGCTTGAAAATCTCTAGATTCTGCGTTAGTTTCCGCTTCAGATTTTTTATCGGGCTTCATATTGGCGTGAGAAGTCTCAATAATTTTAATTGCCGTTTGAAGAGTCGACTGGGTATCTCCAATGTACTCATGATGAATGTACACCCTCGCTTCGATCACTGCCTGGAGGAAGTCCATTCCCATAATCAGCAGTGCCATCAGGTTGCTTTGGACGTATTGCATGCATACAGTCTGGTACAGCGACCCTGAAATCTCGACCATACAGATTGTCACGTCCGCTGAAATGTCATCCAGCTCGCGTGCATACTTCCAGAGCTGGCGCTTGAGTCCGACTTTGAGCACGGGAAATGCGAAAATCATGAAGAGCTGCGCCTCATATGGTAGCACTGCAAACAAAATCGAGAGCCCAAGCAGAAAGTAGAATAGAACCATTTGCGTGCCGACAACCGGAATGTATCTTTTGAGCTTGTTGATCACCCGAGCGAGATCTTTCTTGGCAAACAGATAATTGTGAATCACCACAAAAGTTCCCCACACTCCGACGCCGAGCAGCTCTCGCATCGGAACCGGAAACTTCCATGTGAATGCTGCCATGACCCATACGCACTCATTTGACGCAGCAGCGCAGGCTGCTACAAAAAGACAGCGAGTGTGCGAGTATGTGCTATTGCTTGCGCGAAGACCCAACGCCTGCTTCCCAGCAAGCAGAAACATGTACGTCATAACGAGATGCGACAATCCTGAGCGAATAAAAGTAGTTGTCTGGTGTGATGCGTTGAGTCGAGGATCTTCAAGCTTGATGCTATCGAAAATAATCAGTACAAGTAAAGTCGGCAAAGGAGACAAGATAACGACGGCGAGAACACGGTAAATGCTGGCTGTTTGTTGATACTTGTCGAACGCAGTGATTTTGTCTACTGAGTAGCGACCGAGGTACTGGTGCTCGGTCTTGAGCTCGTGAAACCTCCTAAGGCACCTTTGGATCCACCGAGCAAGTCTCCTTGGCATCACGCAGCGCTGTGCAGTGAATGTTGGTGTGCAGAACCACAGTTATCGCCCGAAAGTTAATGCTCAGTCTGGGTCCACATGCTGACCGTACAAGGTCAAACGAGGCACAAGACTCGACATTCGTGATCCAACCGAGTACTGCCTGCCCTATAAACAGAATCTGCTTGCGTATTTATGTGGCCATCGTAACGGCGATCCATTCGAGACGAAAGCGAACAGTCTACTAGGGTGTCCCGCAAGAAACATGTCGAGTTGCTTCCCTGTCTGTTTCACCGCATATAGAGTTACATGCCGCGGCCTTTGTATTTTCGGGACCAACGCCGCAAAAATCCATGCTCAACATCGCTGACCAGGGAGCCATCAGTGATCCAGCCATTGCCGTTTTCATGATTTTGCAACAATCCAACCTAACCAACTTTCCAAAATATGTTTTCACCTCCACCCAGCAGTACCGCGCCCGCTAGTGCTTTACGTCCAGTCTTTTCCCAATCGACGATCTTCCATCAGTATCAGATCCCCGCACCAAGGTGTCGACTTCATGGCTCCGTTCTCGCCGCCCGCGTCGGCGCTGGCGCCGTTCCGCGGCTCGCGGCTGCCGCTCGAGTCTCTGGGGCGCGTGTTCGCGTTCGCGTGGCCGCTGGAGGCTGCGATTTCCTCTCGCCAGGCGCACGCCGTGGCCGCTCTGCTGGCTTCTCGCGAGGCCTCGTGCCCCGCCGAGCTCATGGACGCCGTCGCTGGCTCTGGCGACCTCGAGATGCTGGCGGTTCTGCACCACTTTAGCGCTGCCGGGTGCACCGCTGGAGCTGTGGACGGCGCTGCTAGTGCCGGACACTTGAGGATCGTGCGCTTCCTGCTGCACAACCGCAGCGAGGGCTGCTCTGCTTTAGCTGTGGACGCAGCTTTAGACCACGAGCACTTTGCGATCGCGAGGTTTCTGCTGAGCAATGTCAGCGCCAGGTGGAGTCGGAGAGCGGCCAAGTGGGCCGTGGAAGTCCAGGACGACGAGCTGCTGAGGAAGATGCTGGAGCTGAACCCGGAGCTGCTGCTGGCCGACGCCAAGCTGCTCGCGTACAGGACCAAGAGGCTCGAGACGCTCAAGTTTCTGTATGAGCAGGGCAAGGACACGGCCCCGGCGGAGACGCTGATCCTCGCTGCATCAGCCGGAGATGTTGAGATGCTCAAGTATTTGTGCAAGCATGAGATCGGATTTGGCAAGCGCGCCATGTCCATCGCCATCACCAAGGGAAACCTCGAGATCGTCAAAATTCTGAACGAGAACGTCGACATGCGGCACACCCGCGCCAGCCGCTCGGTGTTCATCCGCGAGGCCTGCTTGTCCGGCCAGCTCGAGATTCTAAAGTATCTGCATCAGCATGCAGCTGATCTCGTGACCACTACCGAGGCCATGGATTTTGCTGCCAAACGCGGCCACATCGACGTCGTTCGGTATCTCCACGAGAATCGCAGCGAGGGATGCACGTTCGAGGCAATGGACTTTGCTGCTTTAAACGGCCATTTGGAGGTCATCAAGTTCCTCGATCGGAATCGAACAGAGGGGTGCACAGCCAGCTCTGTGGACTACGCGGCTATGGGAAACCACGTCGAGATCGTGCGCTACCTCCTCGAGCACCGCAGCGAGGGGTTCACGAACAGAGCGCTGGACATCGCTGTACTGCGAGGATTCACTCAAGTTGTCGAGCACCTCCTGGCTCATCGCCCACAGGATTATAATTTGCAGCATGCATTGGGCCTCGCTCGACAGCGGAACAACATTGACGTGCTCGCCGCACTGAAGACCGCAATCGAAGCGCCGTAATGCTATTGGTCTTGATGTTCCTCGAGATTGCCATGATCGTTTGTTGGACTGTAATACGTTGCCATCAACACGAAGGATCAGCAGCTGCCGAGTGAATGCATCCTTTACCTTGGCACACTGTTCGGAACTCCTTGACGATTTGCTGTCCGCTTGGCTGCAGAATGACACGTTGCAAGTTGAAGACCGTGGATTGTGGACAATCCAATGCTTCACAACACGTGGCGTCATGGCGCAGTCAGTAGGCAATCACTTGCGTGGTCTGACATCGGTCTTTAATCATCTTCAGCCTCTTACTCCTCTGGAGATCAGCTCACGCCAGCGCACTCGTCAATTCGCCTGCTTCCGACAAAGTTCCGGTGCTATGAAGATCCCAGCCCTCGTTTCGTGCTTGCTACTCGCCGTCTCCTCTGTTGCAGCAGAAGGCTGCGGCGACGCCAGCTACACCACAACCACTTCACCGTCGTCTACGCCTGCCCCGACGACTCTCACCTCATCACCATCGACTCCAGCTCCGACAACAAACAGCATCTACGGATCCTCTGGCTCCGATGCGAGTGCTGCGTCAGGCGAGTCCGACGCATCGGCTGGAGAGACTGTGGCCGCGTTCACGCGATTCTTCAACGCGTCCATGTTCGCCGCGCAGTTCCCGGAGGCGGTGTCGCTGTACACGTTCCAGGGCCTCGTGGACGCCGTGTCGGCTCAGTACCCTTCCTTCAGCAACTCTGGCGACGACGATAGCGACAAGCGGGAGCTTGCAGCCTTCCTGGCGCAGCTCAAGCATGAGAGCGACAACTTCAAAGCTCCTGAGGAGTACGCCGCCCCAACTTACAACGAGTCGCAGTACTGCGACACGAGCTCGGGCGTGCCGTGCATCCCCGGTCGGCGCTATCACGGCCGCGGGCCTATCATGTTGAGCTGGAACTACAACTACTTCCACGCGGGCGAGGCGCTGGGAATCGACCTGCTGAGCCAGCCAGAGCTCGTGGCCACCGACTCGGCCATTGCGTGGGAGACTGGGCTCTGGTACTGGATGACCCCGCAGAAGGACGGGTTAATCATCCACGACGTGGTCACCAAAGAAAACGGCTTCGCGCAGTCGACCTACATCATCAACGGCGCTCTTGAGTGCGGCGGACCCAACGTCGCCAACGAGGCGCAGCGTATCCGATACTTTGAGGACATGTGCACACTGCTGGACGTGCAGCCGCTAGGCAACGTCTCATGCAATGCTTAGCTGAAAAGGCTAACACTGCTGCGAATGTTACCGATCATCATTTTTTCTTGAGTTGGCCAAGCCAAATGTAGATGTTTAACCACGACGCTGCTTTTACGTTCTAACAACGCGGCTGTCAACCAAATTGACACCACAAATCGTTTTCGTGCAGACTTTAGGCACCAATGGATGGGAAGTTGTTGTGCACATGGATTTCGAGCATCAACGTTTTCCTCGCCATTCACAAAACACTTTCCGCGTTGCAATATCGGGCACCCAAATCATTGGCCCAGGTGCACAGCAAAGAAATGAAGACCGATTAGTTTCGCACATGAAGGTTTTCACTGGACCAAGTTTTCATTGAGCTGCAACAACAAATCGCGCAGCACCTGACTCACTTCCCAAATCAAATGCCGCGAACGTCATCGGCCGCAAAGGAAAACGACTGGCAACAACTCCCGCCACTTCCAAACCTCGTTCATGCTGCTCAATGCACTCTCAGCCATCGACTTGAAGACAAAACGCAGTCTGTGATGATAAGCCCCGCACTCTTTCACCTGCAGTCAGTCTTCGAGCCTTCAGAAAGCCCAAAGCGAACCCATATCCCCCGTCAGGTATCCACTACAGCACCCCAACCAATCCCACAAGATTAAACCATTTCATGTATCTAAACAGTTAATTTTTAACTATTCATCAATTAAATGTATCATCACTATCACGTGAATACTAATTTACGCAGGTCAATGTAATCATCATGGCGGCGCTTCGAGCGCAATCCCTGTCCAACGCCATCAGGAAAATCCACGGACTGCTCCACAGATGACTCCCAGCCCTCCGGACAGGTCGCTCACTCGCGCTTTCTCCTGCTCCAGCGCTCGCCATGGACCGCGAGCCGCCGTCTCTGTACGCGCAGCACGCGTACGCGCCCAACAATTACCACCAGCAGCGCTCCGTGGACGAAAATGACGCGTTTCCAGCCCCTTCCGCTCCCCCAATGCTCCATGAACACCAAGATGAAGACTCGTCCACCATGAAGCCCAGGCGCGAGTGCAACGACGTCTTCTTCCTGCTGCCGTTCCTCGCGCTCGTCGTCATGACGGTCGTGTTCGCCGGCGGCTACGGCGCCGACTTCATTGACGCCACGACGGTCTCCGATGCAGCGCAAGACTCGGCCGTGCAGGTTCTGGTCAAGAACATGGCGCTCGCGGGGCTCGCAGCAGCAGCAATGTCGCTCGTGTGGATCGCCGTCATGGTCGCGGCCGGCGCGCTGCTCATATGGGCCGCGCTGCTCGTGCTCGTCGCGCTCAACCTCGCGGCCGCGTACCTGCTCACCAAGCGCGCGTACGACGCCGGCGCCAGCTTCTACTACTGGCCGGCCATTGTGTTTGGCCTCATGGCCCTGATCCTAGTCATCTACATCACCTGCGTGCGCAGACGCATCAAGTTTGCGGCCGTGCACCTCAAAGTGGCTGGACACGCCATCTTCAGGCTCCCCATGACGCTCCTCGTGGCCGTTGTCATGGTCGCCGTGCAGCTCGCGTGGGCCGTGGCATGGACGCTCGGCAGCCTCGGACTGCTCTTCCACCATGACTGGATCAAGCTCAAGACGGACTCGTGCACGACCCAGAGCTGCGAGCTCGAGATCCAGGCGGGCACGGTCATCGGCGTGCTCGTCGCCATGATGCTCGTCTACTTCTGGGTCACATTCGTGCTGCGCAACGTCATCGCCGTGACCACCGCCGGAACGGTCGCGGCCTGGAAGACGGCCAGCAACACGCCGTTCATCACCATGGGGGCGTGGGCCCGCGCGGTGACGCTGAACCTCGGCAGCATCTGCTTCGGGTCGCTCATTGTCGCCATCCTCGAGACGATCGTGTGGCTGCTCAACTGCTGCTCGTGGATGCTCAGCCAGTCGGGCAACTGCGTGGCTGCGTGCCTCGTGGGCTGCCTCGCATGCATCGTTGGGTGCGTTGAGAGCGCCATCGAGTTCTTCAACCGGTTCGCGTACACGTATGTTGGATGCTACGGCTACAGCTTCGTGACGTCGAGTCGCCACGTGTTCCAGCTCTTTGCCAAAAAGGGCTGGAGCGCCATTGTCAACGACGACCTCACGGGCAATGTTTTCTTCCTTGGAAACCTCGTTGTTGGCGCCATTTCGGCATACATTGCGATCCAGATTGCGAGTGACTCGGACACACAGGCGCTCGCAATCCTGCAGCACCCCGATGCGTTCATTGGGTTCTTTGGGTTTGTTATTGGCTACGCAGTGAACAATCTCTTCATGGCCGTGGTCGCTAGTGCAGTGACTACTATCTTCGTTCTGTGGGCTGAGGACCCGCGTGGTTGGCAGCTCACACGTCCCAAGCACTACGAAGACCTGCACAAAGCATGGCTGAAGATCTATCCAGATGAGTACAATAACGGTTATGGCAAGCAGGTGGACGTCGACGGCCGTGTTTAGCCCTCTCATTAGTCTCTAGACAGTATTATCACGAAATGAGCTCGCTTGCACTAGTCACCTAGGAGCCTTGAATTGCTTACTCAAGTACGTTACCAGCTCGCCCGTGTACGTTGTCTCTTGCTCGACCGCTGTCACTTTGCCACGAGTCCAGTCGTATAGGCCTAGCATGTCGCTCTCAACTTGCGTGATGCGAGCGAAGCTGGATTTCCGCTAAAGATCACGAGAGTTAGATTATGGCAATCACATACAACGGGAATGAAAGATTTCGTACCGTGGCTTCTTGCAGGCTATCAGCTGTCTGCATGTCATTGCGAATGTCATCAAATCCGATCTCGAGATTATGAAGGCGCCGGTCAGTAGCTTCTATCCATTTGTTCGGAGGTGCTTCGTCATCTTTATCAATTTGCGGGCCTGTCAGGTGATTGCTCTGTAGCTCGTTTTCAAAATGATTTAACCGCGCTATTAGTGTCTGAAGCTCTGCTTTCCATATGTTTTGCGCTTGGAGCAGCCGCTTCGCCATTTCGCTTGGTGCTTTAGTCACAACCTGTTTGATGCTAGTTTCAACATCGGTAAGTCTGGAATCGACGTCTCGCTGTAGTCGTTGACCACTCTTCGCAGCCTCTCGGAGCCTATTTGTGAGGGCCTCAATTTGCTGCCGATCTACCGTTCGACTTGCTGTCATCTCTGCTTTTCTAGTAAGCATACTTTGTTAGAGCGAGTTCCACGGTGCGTTATTGACGATTGTTCGAGGCAACTTACACTAAGCTGATGTCACTAGCTAATTCTTCAACCTTCTGGGCAGCTTCAATGCCAGATAATACTGGCGAGACATTAGAACTAAAATGGTTGTGGTTCAGACGGCCGCCCCCCGCAGCCAAATTCGCTGCAACGGGTGCTGGTAGAGTCATCTTGAGCTTCAGCAGCTCCTTGTCTAGAAGAAATATTTTCTCATCTATCTCCGCGATTTTGGATGCGTGAGCCTCAAGAGCTAAGTGTTGGCGCTCAGAAATGCGCGCACAATCACCTCGGACGCTCTCCGTCGCATCTTCAGCCGCATTAATACGCGTTGACAGATATTCTCGCCCAGACAAAAACTAAATGCCATAGATTGAGCCATCTTGCTAGTGTTGTTTCATCACAATTTTACAAAACGCACCTCGTTGTAGGCTAAACACAACTCCGCGGTTTGCTCCTCTTGTGCGTTCCGAAGCTCATCAAGGTGAAGCTCGAATCGCTGATCAAGAATTGCGGAGTCGGCTATGTGAAATACGCATATGAAAATGCAGGACTATTACGCACATGCGATTCCGCTGTCATCTGTTGAGTCACCTGCAGCATTGCTTGTTCTAGTTTTTCATCAATCATGGAAGGAAAGCGTCGCTGCCAATCCTCGAGTGCATTCATTTGGGTCTGAAGAGCTTCTAGAACATCTTGTGATGCTTCATCCAAATCTAATTGATGCTGCTTCTCGATTTGAATAGTCTGGTTGAGGTATCTGCGATATTAGCGTTTTTAATCACAACAAATGCTTTTGATCGGTCTCTACCTTTACTACGTCTGTTAGCTTCAGGACTTGTGGAGCCAGCTCCTCCTTTATTTGCTTCAGTTGGCCATTTTTTAATTTGAGCGCTTCCTCAGCGTGCTCACGCCGCTCTCGTTCACTCCGCAAATTGTTACTCCCACCCAGAACATGAGGCTTGGGCTTTGAGGTGCCTCTCCTCGCTGCCACACTTGAAGCAATACTCAACGCCGGCATGCCAATTGGTTACGATCAATGGTGTGCCTTTTCACGCCTTATGTATTTATGCACATGCTACGGGAAATGAAAAGTACAATCCTGCTCGCCAATTAAAGCGGCGAGACCTCTAGAGTCACTACTGATCGATGTCGACTGGTTGCTGGTGAGGTGATCTATTGCTAGTGACGTTTGAATGGCGCTCAATGCTGGTTTTGCTTCCTTTTTCATGGCTGCGCCGGCAGTCTGCGCGCGCCTCGGAGTTGCAGGAATATTCTCTTGCCTACTATCCATCTGAACCTCAGCCGGTGCACAGCTATTAGTTATCGATGCAGGATCTGCGCTGGATGTCCGAACTCGAGCGCTTGATGTGTGCGGGCGGCAAGCACCAAGTCTTTGAGATCCTTGCATCTCTAGCAATTTTTGCTGCTTTGTTCGGCGGTTGACATACGTCAAGGCAGACCTGGCATTTCTCGCCGTAGGCATTGAAGTAATTGGTCGAGAAGGAACCGTTCCTTGCAGTTGCTGCTCCTTGACTAACAAATCTTGATAATCCAGCATGATCTCGCGCGACTCGTTCTTTTATATGAGAATAGTTAGCAATACTTTGGAGTTAGCCTGCACAATATCAAACGCACCCGACTTCGATGGATCTCCGTGATTATAGTCTCGTTCTCCTCCTTCAAATTTGCAGCTAGTGTTGCAAGTGGCACCTTTACAAAATCAAGTTCGCTTCGCAGCTCTTGTAACTTTGCAGTAAGTCCATGTACGGTAGTGTAAAGCTGTGACGCCTTGTCACGATTTGCCAGCAGCTTGTTGTTCACACGAAGTAGTTCATTTGTTACTTGCTGTGTCGACCCACGGTGCTTTGCCCGGACTTCTTCAATCTCACGTGTCAACGCACTATTCAAGTGAGATAATTTATCCTCCATGTTTCGAACGAGCGCTGTGCGAGCAAATGCATTAAGCTCCCTGATCGCAACATCCTGGTCTTCTTCGCTGCGCTTTAAGAGTGTTAAACATTCATTGAGAGCTGTTTGCTTGTCGTGAAGAATGGTGTTGATAAGACCTTGGTCCCGCTTGGACGCATGGGCGTTAGTTATGCACGTTTCCAACGTTTCACATGTCTTGGAGTGCTTATCGTCAAGCGCTTCTAATTGTGCTTGAGTGTCGTGAACCGTCTCCTGTAGCTGTACAAGTGATGTAGCACATTCGGTTTGCTTGGTTCCAAGCTCGGCAAGATGATTGTCGAGCTCGGTGAGTATGAGCTGTCGATGCTGATCTTCACTGACATATACCTGTAGTTGTTCGAGTTTCTCATTCATTTGTGCAATTCTTGCAGCTGCGTTTTCAATCGCTGCCTTCTGACCATTTGACTCAGGGTTAAATATACGGTTGAAGTCGTCAATTGAGAGCTTAGAGCGCACTTGTCCCTCAATTTGCGAAGCAAAACCTGCAAAGAGGTCACGCAGACTCTGTTCAAGCATTGTTCGAAACTTTTTGATGTCTCGTGCTCCAGCTTCGTACACAGATATATCCAGCTTTGCTGCCTGTTGAGCTGCTAGTACGCTGCAATCTGCCTTCTTCGCTAGTTCTGACTGTAACTCTGCCCGCAACACTTCAAATCTGTGCTCAGCATCTGCTAGGGAGACCTAGAGTTACGATCGTCAACCATACATCTGGCATCTACTGTTGGTAAATGTCTCGTACCCGCGTTGTCATGGCGGCGTCCAACTGCGCGTGGGTGACAAAAGAGAGCACATAGTCACCAATTCTGGTCTGTTCGAGTCGGGTACTCTTCATTGTGGCTTGCAGCTCGTGTAACTGGGTCTTCACTCGATCGACTTCAGCCCACAAATACATCCCATCTTTGCATTCCATACACAAAAGCGTCAGCAGAGCATCAATAGGCACGTCAGCCTGCGTATTCGGACCAGCAATTGTTGTTTGGACCGCCGCCATCGCGGTGCCACGGAGCCTGGAGCAGTAGTAATTCCAATCGGACTCCTTTGAGCTAGTGATTGATCCAACCAAATGTAATGACACCTTGATTATCATCATAAAAATAGGCCTACGCATTTTGAACTCCAAGAACTGAGGCAGCTTGCTGTCGGATGTGAGCTGAGGCTTGCAGTTGTTGTTTTGTAGCAGCAACGCGAGCTTCCATCCTAAGCTTCCGCCCCCCGTACTGAAGACCTCGAGCTCCTCCGTCTGAGCAACCCGCCGCTAGGATTCTTCGTTGACTTCCCGCCATTACTTGCATCATCTGAAGAACTCCAATACTTAGAGTGCCGTTGTCATTTTCAGGGCCCATGAGGCTTTCATTAGAAAACGGAGGCATCCATTTAGAGCACATGCTTTCTAACAAAGCGGTTGCTAACTTCGCACGTAGAGTCTCAGTCTTTGTTGAGCAGTACGTCGACAACGATTTCTGTGGCGGCTTCCACCTGTTAGTGTACTCTTTCTCGGTGTTGATTTTCGCTGCTCTTGCAATGAAACGCTGATTCTTGGCGTTATCGAGTAATGTTGAAGGGATGCAGATATTTTTCGACGAGGATCCGCGACTCCAGTGATCCTGATGGAATTGGTCGGTTCTTCGTTGTGAATGTTGTTTCACAATTTTTATCAGATGAGCGACTGCAGCAGGATCATTCAATTTGGGTGGATCAGGCGTTGGCAATAGCGAGTGCGATTGATCACCTGCCTTACAGCTAGCAGTTCGCAGCAACTCCAGCTTTTCTTTATACCACTGCGATAACTCGGGCTTCGCCATTTGTACTTCTAGAGTTTGTTCTGCAACTTGATTCGGCTCCTTTTCGTACAAGTTTAAATCATAACCATCGCGAAAACTCTGTGCCTCCAAAGCGTCGACGACGGTACCTTCAGCCACCTTGGTAGGGCACAGCTGTTCCTCCGAAGTCAAGGTACAGCGAGTTTCTGCTGATTGATCGGGGTCATCGCACTCGAAGGCATCATCTTCGTACTCAAATTCATCGCTATATCCGCACAACGAATCCTTGTCGCTGAAACACTTGTCTCCTAGATCGTCCTTCTGTTGGTTGGTTAAAGCGTCAAGTAATGGATTGGTATCTGCTTCATTCTCAAATGCGTCGTAATCATACGCCGTCTCTTCTTCTATTCCAGATTCTACCGCTCCAGCGTCTTCCACACATGCTTCTGAATGTCTTTCATGAGCAGTCTGCACAATGGTGCTTTCTTCTTCAAAGCCCTCGTCGTCGTAATTACTCTGAGACCCACCAGAGAAACTGAAAGCAATCGATCCTGAAAGAGATGCGTTTGAGTCTTCCTGTCGATCCGTCATGGTGAATTAAGCGCAAAGATTTTCTCGAGACGGTTCGAGTTCCTCACTATCTTTGGCGCCATATTGAAACGGTTCAGGGTGTTCAACCTGAGGCTGATCTCCATGCACTCTGTAGAAGGGTAGATATGACGCTCATTGACTCTCACAGCATCGTCCCGCAGCCACCCCGCCTTTCAAAACGCAACAAGCGTCAAAGTACCATCTGTGACGATGACGCCCATTCTACACCTGGCAAAAGATTCACTGTTCGCGATGGGTTCCACCTCCACGATCGCAACCAAGAGCTCAAAGAAAGCGTTGACCGCCTATTGTTCCCGCCACCAGAAACTAGACCTGGCCCAGAGCCAAGTGGTACGTTGAAAGAGTCCGTGCGTGGACCAAGAGTACAGCAGCTCTCGGGTTCGCACGAAATTCAGTCAAACATCCCGGTGGAGCAGCTACAACAGCAAGCAAACACTAACAATGCAAATGATAGAGCGTCGCGAATCGCGTCTATCCTAGAGAAGATCTCTATGGTTCAAGACACGAAAGAACGAGAACCAAAGCGCCCAACAAGCGGAAGAAGTGAGAGTGTCGCGACTCCGGTTGACAGCAACAATTTTTCGGCAGCTGTTATTGATACTGCACAAGTAGATGAGTCGTCAGAGTGGCTAATCTACCGTCACCGACCATACGGAGCATCTCAATGGCACCAACTCAAAATGGAAAAACTACTTCATGACACCCTTCAGTACGACGAACGCCAACAAAGCAAAACTTCAAGCAACGAGAACGCTACAATCATGTGCCCTCCTCGACCGCGCCACCAATCCACGTTAGGTTCAACATATGCGGAACGAGTTGCAGCCTCTCGACGAATTCACCATCCCAACAGTATCCAAGTACAACAGCAAACTCAAATCACTGAAACTGAACGATATCTAGCATACTCCCGCGAGGCGTCGAACAAAGATGTCGACCGGTTACTGCTTTCCTTGTTTCCATCTCCTAATGCCCAAGCAACAGAAGCCCATCCAACTCATTCATCTACCCCTTTCTCCACGCGAAGAAGCGAGTTGCGTGAACAAACCGCTACGGCACTCAAGTCACGAAAACTGCGGTCGCGTGTAGATGAACTGCGAAGTCTTCCAGAGTTAATCTCCAAGATTGAAACGATTCAGCGTCTTAAGCAGCAGCAACTAATTGAAGAGCACGGAGAGGATCTCGTCCAGAAGAATCGAAAATTGGCTCGCCTTTCGGTGGTTCACCGGCCAGGTGAAGCGGCAATACTCCCATCTGCGATCGACCAAAAGCTCCAGTTGGCGTCCAAACGAAAAAAGGAGTTGGATGATGCGCAGGATTCAGCAGTGCGTAACGCTGTGAGTAGATGGCAAAAGCGTCGTATTCAGCATCAAGAACTTCAGCGGAAGCGGTATTGTGAGACTCAGTGGTTGCTGATCGTTATGCTCGCAGAGTCAAACACAAAATGGTTGCGAACCTATCATCTATTCAAGAAAAAGCGAGATTCACTCAATAAAGTGCTCATGGCCAGGAGAATTCAGCACTGCTGGCGCCAGCAATCTCTGGTCCGCCAAAACTCGCTAGCCGTCCTTAGTTTCACACCGATGACACCACTCACATCCCCTTTCTATCGAATGCCACTCGTTATGAAAGCGATACAGCTGGTACAGCGCTTTATCCGTCGGTGGCTAGAAAGTAGACGCTTTTTGGAGAGGAGATATGCGGTTGCCATTATCGTCACGTCTTGGTTTGAGTTCCAAGATGTCAAATTTCGCCGGCTAATCTTGCGATTCCGCAAAAGGGTCCGTGACTTCCAGGTTATGTGGCGTGAGTGGCGCTCTATTACCGAAGCACGCATCAAGCTGCTGCTTCTCGTTTGGACCAGGCTCGAGAAAAAGGTTAAGCGACGTCATGGACTCATGTCACCAAATGCTGATGGAGGGACCCTGCAAATCTTGCCTATGACACCTCGGCCTCCGAGCCAAACGGAGGCTAGAACTGTAACCCTTGTTGAATATTTCCGAGCGGCATCCAGGGGTGAAAGCAGCCACGGACCAAAGGTCCCTAAAGAGCAGAAGCGGCTTGAAGGAGTCCATCGTCACTTGCGCAACGGAGGAACAGTGCAAGCTCCTATTGCCTCGGTCGCATCAGCTGGGATTGGTGGGTCGCCAATGCTATCGCTCGCACCTGCGAATGCCTTGAACACTTCCCAACCTGCATCCCCACCCAAGCAAGATGCACCAACAGCACCAAAAGTGGTCAAACGTAACATGAAGCTTGTGCAGAACATGGGTGAGGAGTTCCAGCTCGCCATGTACGACTATTACACGGCAACGAAACCTCCAAAGAGTGGTCGCAAGTCACCAAAGAGCAGAAAGAAACCAGTCCGATCACCTCGTCAATCTCCAACGAAGCAAGATGGAAGCGTGTCGTCTCCAAATCGAGGCATTTCAGTGAACTCGCCCACTCAAATCGAAAGCAAGCCGCCAGCACTTGCACTGCTGAACGGGCCTCAAAAGAACGAGAAGGTGTCGATACAGCTAAAGATCCACTTGCTACGGCAGTTACTTTCAGAAAAGCGCCGGCTATTTCGTGAGTTACGCGAGAAAAAGAGGTACGAGATGCATTCGAATAGCGAACAAAACGCAAACTGACTGTGATGATGATTGTGGTGCAGAGAGCAGTGGAAAGCTGGCAGACAGCACAAACGACGTGTCGAATTTCGCTACAATGTGTTGGACGAGCTCGCTGCATTTCAGCGATTTCAGGCAGAAAACAAGGTTTTCTTGCTGCTCCACAGCGTTTCTGACGGTGAGATGATGCACCTCATCCACCAAGCACAGCAAATGACAAATGAGGCGGCTGGACATTTTTCTCCTCCTGGTTTAATGCGTCCATCGTCTCAGTCCGCAGGGTTGGCATTTAGAGGACGACGATCCTCGTCTACTCTTTCAGTGCCACGAAATTCAGTAGGTCTCACTGGGCCTGATGCTTCTAGTGTTGCTAATAAGCTCCACTCGATCATTGCCGTTGGTTCAGCGAGACTTGAGCGCTTTGACGATGACGAAGATTGTGTGGAGGAATAGCAAGAATGCTTACAGCGTTACCAATATTTCAGGGTGGGTTTATTTGTCTTGCTTCGGTTTTCGCTGCTCAAAGATCGAAAACACCCGTGGCTTCGCTTGCTGTTGCTGCTGCTGGGCCAAGTAAGAACGCACGCTATCCATCGTAGACGTCATAGTCCGGCTAAAGGAGCCGGGTAGCTGCCGTCCAGACCCTTGTCGCTGTGCACCACTGCCCTTATCGTCGCTTTCGTACTTGAGAGTCATCGAGCCCCGTTTTGGCATGATCCAGCCCGTGGCGGCCGAGTCACCGGGTGTTTGCGTGTCTCCTATTGTTGATGAAGACGGTAATGCCGGGGCCGGGAGCTCTCGTGCGTTCCTCTCGAAGAACTCCGAAAAGAGCGGAACACACTGTTCTGCATGCTCAAACTCACGGATGAACGGCCGCATCCACTTCGACAGTGAGCGTGTATGCGCCTGGAAACGATGGCGTGAGTCAACAAGGATGATGGCACCGTAATCGAGTCGGTGGCGAATGCAACGCCCAAGCGCCTGGTTCAGAGCCCGGAATGCTTGCAGATTATACCAAACGTGGCCATTGACGAGTGCTTTGTCAACCCGGCTTTTCTCGTCTTGATACTTTCGTTTCAGCGACACTTGAAGCTCTTTGACGCTCGGATACGGGATACCTACTGCCAATACTGCGCGCGCGTTGTCGTTAGAGAAATCGATGCCTTCGCTTACTTTTCCGCGGTAGACAGCCAGGAATACAGCTCCTGTTCTTGACCCACTTGCATTCCCTTGCTTCATCGCAGCTATGGTCGTCGAAATCACGTTTTTGTAATCGTCAAGAAGTGCATCGAAATCTTTTCCTGCATTTCGTGGCTCTGTGAACACGGTCTTGATCGCCTCGAGCTTGGCAAGCAAGCCAGTTTGTGACCAACGCGACGCCAGCTTGTCCATGAGAGAGTAAGAGGGCAGGAACATCAATATTCCGCCCGGAACAGACCCCGAGTATTGCAGCAGTAGTTCACCGAGCGAGTCCTGATATTTGAATTCTTGCTGATTCTTGTAGGTTGATGACAAATCAACATACCCCGGTCCGTTCATGATTGCCCCAACAAGCACTTGACGACGCATATTCACGACATGATTCGCCTCCAAACGAATAGGAAAGTCAGTTCCGAGTTCACCGGCAAATGAATCCATCGGACAGAGTGTTCCCGAAGTTAAGATGACGCTTCTTGCGTTCTTGATGACATCCGAAAAGGCCACAGCTGCATTCAAGCACCAAATGCACATTTTGGTTTGCCACCCATCGCCTGAATCACCTCCGGCATTATACCCCCGTCGATTGTTGCGACCATTCCACACAGGGCGTGAGCGCATGACTATGAGTTTGAAATCGTCGACGTATTTGAGCTCATCACGGAACATATAGTCGGCTACATTGATAACGCTACGAACAGTATTCATGGCCAGAGCGCCAAGCAGAACTGTCGACTCATTTTCGCCGCTTTTGGACGGCGACTCAAAATCGTTGCTCGCATTTGTTTCGCCGCTTGAGACAAGTTCCTTTTCATTCTCTGCAACGCTTGCTACGTGTTGTTTGAGCTCTGCAAAGTTTTCCTTCGTAACACCACAAAACTCGGCTAGCATTGCAAGAGTATACGATCCGGGCCAAACGCGGCTCTCTTGCTCAAATCCTGTGGTCTGCAACAGCTCTTTCGCATTCTTAACAACGTGACGCAACCACCGGTCAACTCCATTCAGCAGCTTCAGTAATGCGTTGTAGCTTGGAGGGCGAGACCCTTGTTTGATAACGACTGTGAATGCACGAATAGCAGCCTCGAGGGCATCCGTCGTCAACTCGACGCTAGCGCTTGAGCGACACGTATCCTCAACGTTATGAGCCTCATCCAAGACAACGATAGCATTATTGAGGGTGATTCCAACAGCCTCTCGGATGCCAGGGTCGAGGAGATAGTTGTAAGGGCAAAATACAATGTTGGCATGGTCGAGGGCGTCGCGGGCACGAAAGTAGGCGCATTCACGGTGCTTTTTGGCGAGCGCAAGCATGTCTTCGATATCCCAAACTGGGGGCGTAGCGCGGCGCAAGTCGTTCGTCTTTTTGAGTTTGCGGAAGTACGTGCACTTGTTTTCCTGCACCATTTGCTGGCATTTCTCGTCCACCTGTGCCGGGTTCTTGTTGACCTTGGAGTTGACGCAATAGTTCGGTTTGGAGCCGAGCACGCACATTTGCAGCTGCTGTATGACAGGGTTCATCGGGTCTGGGGACGCCAAGTACGATGGCGGGCAGTTTTTCAGCTCATCAACAACCTGCGCCAGCTGCGAGTGCGTTCGCGAGCAAAAGTAGATGCGCGGCGGGGTCACCCTCGTTCTCTTGGCGTTCTTGTCGCTCTCTCCTACACTGTGAAAATCGTCGTGCTCGGAGCTGTTGGCAGCGTACTGCTCCGCTGCAGCTGCCGCTGCGTCGAACGACGCGGGCAGCACTCGCTTCTTTTTGGGTCCTGCGTTCTCCTCTGCCTGCTCGGCCACTCTTTTCCTGGTACTGGAGTCCCCGTCACTAGAAGCCGTCGTATCATCTCCATTATCCGCACTGTCATCGCGCTTGCGTCCGAACCGGAACTTGTCGAACGACGGCTGCGAGAGTGCAAAGTCGTCGTCGTCTTCAATAGCATTGACACTAACAGTAGCCTGGAAACTCGATCCGCTGCTAACCACTGGAGCCTTCTCGGCCTTCCTGGCCGCAACTTCAGCTCTGGCCCTGGCCGCCGCCTGCTGGCGCAGCCGCTCGCTCTCCAGCAGCTCGCGCGTGACCTGGCGCTGGAAGGTGAGCGACGAGCAGAGCAGCGCGAGCGTCTTACCCGAGCCCGTGGGCGACTCGAGCAGCGCGTGCTGGCTCGTCTTGAGCGCCGCCAGCACCTTGTTCATGACCGCCAGCTGCGCCGGGAACGGCTTCTTGCCCGCGGGGAAGTCCACGCGGTAGCCCATGATGAGCACCGAGTTGTCGCTGGGCTTCTCTTCCTGCTGCTTCTCGGGCTCATTCTGCGGTTCCTGGGGGGCTTCAGAGCCCAAAACTTCGGCTGGAGCTGCTGCCGGAAGCGCTGGTGCGGCGTTAGCGGCCACGGCGGCGGCCATGAGCCCTGCGGCGCTCACGGCGCCCGCCATCGGGTCGCCATCACCACCGTCCATTGACTCTCGATGGACGTTGCACTTTATTTGGCGCCAAAAATCGAGAGGGAACCTCCCATTTCTCAAAAAAAAACTCAAAATCTCAAAAAGCTATCAAAACTATCTCAAAAACTTCTCAAAAACCGGCGGCATAGTGCGCGGCAAAAGCCGAGGCTTCCAAGCGCTCGAGAAGCGCCACTAGCGCTCGCCTTCGCCGCTCTCGTGGGGCTCTGGAGGTGGATTTGAGCCTCGGAAATGTCGTCGGAGGAGCCGTCGACGCCGCTGAAGTCGCCAGCGGCGCGGGCTTTGGCCCCCGCGACGCCATTGACGCCACAAACGCCAGCGACTCCAGCGACTCCAGCGACTCCAGCGACTCCAGCCAAGCGGCTGATGATCACCAAGATGCAGCTGGAGAACTTCAAGTCGTACGCGGGCAAGGTGGAGATCGGGCCGTTCCACAAGTGCTTCAGCGCCGTCGTGGGGCCCAACGGCAGCGGCAAGTCGAACGTCATCGACGCGCTGCTGTTCGTCTTCGGCAAGCGCGCGTCCAAGCTGCGCCTGAAGAAAGTCTCGGAGCTCGTGCACCGGTCCGCGGGCTTCCCGAACCTCGACATGGCCTCGGTCTCGGTCTTCTTCCAGGAGATCGTGGACGTGGACCCCGCTTTGGCTGCAGACCCGGACGAGGCCTACGAGGTCGTGCCAGACTCGCACTTCTGCGTCACCCGCACAGCCACCAAGAGCAACGTCAGCAAGTACTACGTCAACGACCGGCCCAGCAACTTCACGCAGGTCACCGAGCTGCTGCAGGGCAAGGGCATCGACCTCGACAACAACCGCTTCCTCATCCTCCAGGGCGAGGTCGAGCAGATCGCCATGATGAAGAGCAAGGCCCCCGAGGGGTCCAACGAGGACGGACTGCTAGAGTACCTAGAAGACATCATCGGCTCTAACGTCTACGTCGAGCCCACGGAGCGCGCGTGGGAAGAGGTCGAGCAGTGTAACGAGCTGCGCGGAGAAAAGGTCAACCGGGTCAAGCTCGTCGAGAAGGAGAAGGCGCACCTCGAAGGCCCACGAGCAGAGGCGCTCGAGTACCTGCGCAAGGAAAAGGAAGTGTACGCCAAGACCAACATTTTGTACCAGCTCTACATCCAGGATGCCTCGAAGAACCGCGAGCTCTGCGAGACTCGGCGCGACGAGCTTAAGGCGCAGTATGAAGAGGAGCTTGCCAAGATGGAGGCGAACCGCAAGGAGCTCGAGGTTGTTGAGGAAGTGTACAAGCAAGTCAAGGGTGAGCACGAAACAGTCGCCTCGGAGCTTGAAAAGGCCAAGGCTGCGTATGCCGAGTTCGAGAAGCAGGACGTGAAGCTGCGCGAGGAGCTGAAGTATGCGAAGGAGCAGCTCAAGGACCTAGAGGCTTCCAAGAAGAAGGAGCTGAAGAAGCAAAAGTCAATTAGCCAGAAGCAGCAGGAGAACGAAGAACTGGTGCCTGAACTTGAAAAGGAAGTTGAGAAGCTCCAGGGTAAGCTCAAGAAGCAGGAGCAGGTGCTAGAGAATATCCTTCAAGGCCACAAAGAGGAGACGGCTAAGCTTCGCAGCAAGATGGAAGCTCTTCAGAACGAGATGGAGCCATTTTATACAGAGATGAACGGTCTTCGCTCTGTGATTGACACGACCGACACGGAGATCCAACTTGTTGAGGAGCCCATGACAAATGCTTTGAAGGCGCTCGACGCTAACAAAAAGGCTGTCAAGGAAGCCGAGCAGGGTCTCCAGAATCTCAAGCAAGACCAGAAAGAAAAGAAATCGCAGCTTGTAAAGATGAAGAGCCGCGTTGTGGAGGCCCAGAGCGAACTAGAGGAGGCCAAGACCTCGGAGACCGATCTCAATGCGAAGTACCGGGAGGCACGAACGAAGGCAGAAGAAGCGTCGAGCTCGGTTCAGTCACAGGCTACCCGCAGTCGGATGCTTCGCGCCTTGCTGGACTCAGCCAAACCCGGCAAGCCGCTTGCAAACGCTGGATTGTTTGGACGCCTCGGTGATCTTGGTGCTATTGACGCAAAGTACGATGTCGCTATTTCCACGGCATGTGGATCGCTTGACCATCTCGTTGTCGCGACGACGTCAGGTGCGCAATCTTGCGTTGAATACCTGCGGAAGAACAACCTGGGCCGAACGACGTTCCTGATCCTCGAGCAACTGAAATACCTCCAGTCAAAGTACACACAGCCCTTCCGCAGTGTCACTGGTCCGTCTGGACAACAGGCGCCTCGTTTGTTCGACCTCGTTCGTGTCAACGATAAGCAGTTTCTTCCTGCATTCTACTATGCTCTGCGCGACACGCTCGTGAGCAAAGACCTGGACGAAGCGTCCTCGATTGCCTACCAGGGCAAGCAATGCAAGTACCGCGTGGTAACGCTTGATGGCCAGCTCGTCGAGATGTCTGGAGCCATGTCTGGTGGTGGAAAGCGTGCTCGTAGCGGTGGTATGTCGAGTTCGATTGCTCCTAGTGCGAGTGAGGCGGAGATTGCAGCGCTTCAGCGTGAGGCAAACACCCTACGGGACGAACTTGCTGCCTGTCGTGACAACAAGCAATCGTTGGAGAGGGAAGTAAGCCAGCTTCAGCGCACGATCGACCAATTCGAGAACGCGCTGCCGAAGATTGAGCTGGATTTGAATGCCATTAAAACACGAATGGAGGACCTCGTGAAGAACAAGAGTGTATTGGAGAAGCAGACCACCCTGACCGACGCAGCAAAGGCGAAGGTGGCAAAGCTCAAGAAGGCCAAGGAGGCTAAGGAGAGTGAGTACGAAGAGGTTAAAACCAAGGTCGACAAGATGGAGAAAAAGCTCGCGAAACTAAAGGAGGAGATTCTTGACGTGGGTGGTGCCAAACTTCGCAAAGAGCAGGATGTTGCGAAAAAGATCTCGAAGCAGATCGATGAGAAGACCAAGCAGATGACCAAAATCCGCGTCGATTTCAAGAGCAGCCAGAAGAATTCGGAGAAGAATGAGCAGGCCCTCAGAAAGATTGAGGAAGACATGGCGTCTGCAAGCAAACGAATCGAGGAAACGCGTGCGGAGCTCAAAGACATGGAAGAGAAGGCGCTTGATGTGCTGCAAACCCGTGAGTCAATTCAGGAAGACGTCACGGCGAAGGAGGAGGTGCTGCGCAAGGAAGAGTCTAAGTACCGCAAGCTCAAAAAGGCGTACGAGTCGATGCGCAGCGCCGAGGTGGATCTGCAAAATAACCTCGAAGACTGCGAAAAGATCCTTGAGGAGAACGCCAAGAAGGAAGCCTACTGGGCGAGCAAGATGAAGTCGCTCCATTCTGCGTACGAGCAGGAGCAAAAGCAGAACGCTGCTATGTACGACGATGACGATGGCAAGAACAGCAATACAGAGAAGAAATCGAAGCAGCCTAAGACTAAAAGCAAACAGGTTACAAAAAAGTCCAAGAAGCTTCCAGACGAAGATGGAAATGTCGACATGGACGCAGACGAAGAACAAGAGGCGAAGGAGGATGGCAGCGACATGGAGGACGAAGAGCAGGAAGAAGAGGAAAGCGAGGAAGAGGACGACGGACTTGACCTGCGCATGGAAAAGTTGCCAACGCTGTCTCCTGAGGTGCTATCTCGGTACAATAAGGAGGAGATGAAGTACGAGATTTCCGTGCTTGAGCAGCAGCGTGACGAGCTCAAGGCAAACGTCAACATGGGCGCTCTAACCGAGTACAAGCAAAAGGAGCTAGAGTACAAGGCTCGTGTGGGCGAGCTGGACGAAGCAACTGCTTCTCGCGACGCCAAACGCTTCGAGTACGACGAGCTGCGTCGCAAGCGTCTCGAGGAATTCATGGCGGGTTTCCGCGTTATCACGCTCAAGCTCAAGGAGATGTACCAGATGATCACGCTTGGTGGCGACGCTGAACTGGAACTTGTCGACTCTCTTGATCCTTTCTCCGAGGGTGTTGTCTTCAGTGTCCGCCCGTCCAAGAAGAGCTGGAAGAACATTTCCAACCTGTCCGGTGGAGAGAAGACGCTGGCGTCGCTTGCACTTGTGTTTGCACTTCACCATTACAAGCCGACACCGCTGTACGTTATGGACGAAATCGATGCTGCGCTCGACTTCAAGAACGTTTCGATTGTGGGCAACTACATCAAGCAACGCACGCGCAACGCGCAGTTTGTCATCATTTCTCTCCGCAACAACATGTTCGAGCTAGCCGATCGTCTTGTCGGCATCTACAAGACAAACGACGCCACCAAGAGTGTCACGATCAACCCCAAGGTGTATGAGACCCTGTTGCCCTCGAGGAGCACGGCGGGGCAAGGCACTCCCGTTTCAAGAAACTCTTCACGACGCGTGAGCATGACGCCGGCAGTAGGAGGAGGTGACCGTCGTGCCGCCAAGAAGGTGCGACGGAACAGTGAAGCTGCTCCAATGACACCGGTGGCATCAGGCGCACCGTCGACGCCACTGCGGGACCGCACCAACCAAGGCTAAAATGTTGCTGTAAGTCTCTCAACTTAGCGCTCGTATTTTGCGTTTCAGTCTTGTGTAATACTTCCCTGTGGACAAATCCTGGATAACTTCATTGCTCCAGTATTTGCTGACCGCTCCACCTTCTACACCTCCGCATCAGTTCTTATACACGATCTGGAGCGACAGCGCCAGGTCGCCGACGAACGCAGCATCGGTGATCGTCAGACTTTCACCATCCGGTACCAGCTCGCTCATCTTCTTGATCAAGTTGACGCTCGTCGCTTCTCGCAGCGCTGGCGGTCCTTGCATGAATAAATTTGCGTTGTTCGAGCTGATGGATGGTCGGAGCAGGCGGAAGCGCCCCGAAGGTTCGCACAGCTCATCCATGACGGCCTGCAGCGTTGTGGTGGTTGCATCTACTTCCAACGTCTTGCTCTGCGACGAGCAAACGACACAATCTGCCTTCTTCTGGTACTCGAATGTGTGCGAGTAGCAGCCAGTGGCACCCATGTGCATGTGATAGTTGTTCATAAGCTGGCTGCAGTACGTCATTGCCTTGAATGCCTCATTGACGCACATCGCCGAAACGATCGCATTCGTCGACGCCACTGCAGGAATGATATTCTTGACGACACCTTGCGTCAGCGAATAGGTGACGCCAGAAATGCCGTACTGCTCAGCGCGCTCGTGAGCCTGCTGGTACACCCACTGCATGTGGTCGGGCGAGTCCTTGTCCAGCTTGGTGTCGGGAAACATGCGCGGCCACTGCACAATAAACGCGTATGCGATGCAGTGCGCAGGCTGGCGCGGAGTCTCTGCGATCGTGCACATGGGGAAGTTCTTCTGCGGCGGGAATGTCTCGAGGGAGCACTCAAAGCAACTTGTAACGCGCGGGATGATCACACGCGCCTGGCCGCGCAGACCTTCCGTGCCGCCGTCAATCAGCGGGATGATGGTCGACGGGTCGACGTTTCCGTCTGCGTCCACCTCGGCCAGCGAGACGACCAGCGAGTTGACGTACCGGCGAGCCTCAATGTTGTCGAGCCCCGACAGAATTAAGTGGAACTGTCGGTAGAAGTCCACGTCCAGGTCCTGCACGCGCTTGTGGTGCGCGATAACCTCAACCTGTACGTCGCCGTCCTTGTGGACGGACGCGAGTCGGTTGCGGACAAAGGCGGCGGCGACCTCCGCCTTGGAGCTGCCGACGTCCTTCTCGCGGAAGAGGAACTGCCGGTTCAGGTTCGACACGTCGATCGTGTCCATATCGACGATGTGCACCTTGGTGAACCCGGAGAGCACGACGTTCTTGAGCAGCTCGCAGCCGAGCCCACCGGCCCCGATGATGAGCACCTGACACTCGGTCTGCAGGAACTCGAGCGTCTCGGGCCCCGCCGAGGCGTCGAACTCGCCCAGCGCGACCGCCGACGTCTCGTTCGGGAAAGCCGTGCGGCCCCCGAGCAGCCGCAGCAGGTCCCAGTGCTTCTCATCGCCTCGCACGCGGCGGATCCTGGGCTCGCACGTGCCGTTCGTGGCGGTGACGTCGGCGGCGTCAGCTGCCGGCGCCTGGTCCGTCTCCATGGCGACCGCCGAGGCCGTGGCTGTCATGCCGAGCTTCTGTTTCTTGGGCGCGGGCGACGAGGACGCGGGGCTGCTAGCGGCGGTCGGCGAGGACATGCACGTCGCAGAGCAGGGCGTCGGCCTTTCTGGCGAGCTCCGCTTGTACGCGCGCTGTATGGAGTATAGTTAGCGTCGACACGGAGCACAAGCCAGCCAGCTACAAGCAGCAGCAGCTCCATCACTACGCAGCTTCCTCACCTTCGGCCTGTCTCCTTCTTTGGAAAGTGACAGGAAATGGGATCTGGGCGCTCTGGAAACGAATACCCGCCAAACGGAAGGGGAAACAATATTTAATGCTAAAGGTCTGCGGTACGGCACGATGCCACGTAGTGTCATAGCGACAAAGCTGTTCGAGCTGGAGCTGGAGCTGGAGCTGGAAGCTAGGCGGCCATGGAGCTGGTGACACAGCAGGTGGAGGAGGTCAAGCGGCTGTGGCGCAACAAGCGGCAGCTGGCGCACCAGGCGCTGAACCTGGCCATGGTGGTGCTCACGGCCATCATGGTCTGGAAGGCGCTCATGGTCTACACGCAGAGCGAGTCGCCCGTCGTCGTCGTGCTCAGCGGCAGCATGGAGCCCGCCTTCCAGCGCGGCGACATCCTCTACCTCGACAACACGGTGCGCTCCAAGCCCAGAACGCGGTGCGTTATCCTGGCCTGACGGGGATAACTAATGGCGAGGGAGCAGAAGCCCGACCTCGAGATCGGCGATATCGTCGTCTACAAGGTGCGCGGCCGCGACATCCCCATCGTCCACCGCGTACTCGAGCTGCACGAGCGGTGCGTGCTTTATGGCCTGGGAGAGTGGAGAAGATGGGAGCAAGGTGGTGATGGAAGCTGTGTGGAGCAGGGCGACGGACGGACACCAGGTGTACTTGACCAAGGGAGACAACAACAACGTGGACGACCGGTGCGACCTGTGCTTTTTTGGCAGGACATGGATAGTTGGGTTCTAAACCATTCTTCAGAGGGCTTTATGCTCACGGACAGGCCTGGCTCGAGCGCGAGGACATTGTGGGAATCGCCCGCGCGTACGTTGCCATTGGGGATTGCAACGGATGGTTAGTGACTGTGTGAAGACTGACTTTGGTGGTGGGTGGCAGCTCGGTGCCGTACGCGGGCATGCTGACCATTCTGCTCAACGACTACCCCTTCCTCAAGTATGTGTTAGTGGGTGGCATGGCTGTGCTCGTGTTCACCCAACGAGAATAGCGTCGCTGGGCAGAGCAGAGCAGAGTGGTCGACAAGGTCGACGGTGAAATAGACGGACTTGCAGCGGCTCGATATCTGCCGCTGTATATCCGATTCTTGATCATGTCCATGTTGTGTGTTCCCAGTGCAGAGCAAAATGAACAGCAGCACCAGCAGAGTGAGTCCAAGACATCCTACAAGTAAAAAAAGGCTGGCTAGCCGCCAAACAAAACAACTGCAGCACCATCGCGTTTCTCAATGAGCTGCACTGACTCCATCCAGCACCACCCGAGGCCTGGACGTGCTCCATTCGACGTTTTCTACGTGATGCTGGCCTTTTAGCTGACGATGCTGTTCGATGCATCTTGAAGCAGGTCTTTCAAGTTTCCCCGCTAGTTGTCGTCGAATGCATGTCTTGCAATCGTCGTGGACGATACTACCTGATGATTGGTCCTCACTTTAAGGAAGCCTCGACAACCAGTTTGAATTCTCCTAACGGCACAGCGTGATGTTGAAGTCACATCCTTTCCTGCTCTTTTATAACTTCATCGAGAACCCGTATACGAAAGAATACATCCACAAGCTTTCGTCGGCGCTCATCATGACATAGGTGTTGTTGTCAGCGCTTGCGAATGCTCAAGCATTTTATTTTCTAATGGCACACACGGGCAAGATAATAAACAAACAAGCTTCTCTCATCCTCTTGTTCTGTTCGCTAGTCACCTATCCAAAAAGTAAGTAGGCGACGTGACCAGTGCTTACCTGGTAGCTTTTTGTCACAGTACACAATTGACGTGCCCAATGACGCTTCGAGCGAATTGTGGTAAAGGAGCTCGAGTGCTCAATCGTCGCTTTGCTGGATGCTTGGCTGTGAAACGTTCGTATCTCCGTCCTGACACTGCTACTTTGACGACGACGCGTTGGGCAGCTGGTCACGTCGATGCCATGCCGATTCCGCATCAGTCACCCAACTAAAACTACACCAGACAGCCATCTCTCCTGTCTCGAGAGTATGCCTGCTAGACAAACCGTGCTCGAGACCGATGCAAACCGAGCCAAGGAGAAGCTCTGGGAATGGGCAGCGTGGATGAGTGGTGTTGGGCACTCCCACGCAGTGGTTGGCTACTCCCACGCGGTGGTTAGAACTCGAGAAGACCTGGTCACAGCCTGGTTGAAATCATGGGCAGGAAGCGCCCACCTCCGAGCCAGTACTCGCCGCGGGAGGCGAAGGCTCCGCGGAAGAAGCCTCCGCCCACCCAGGCTCCGCGCAAGATTCCCCCGCGGCGATCAGCAAAGGCACAGCGCAAGGCATCGGCCAATCCAGAACTAGCGTCCCGAAAGGATGTCAAGAAGCGAGCTCAGCACAACAAGTCGCGGGATTTCTTCGTGGTGAAAAAGACACTCCACCAGTTCACAAAGCCTGAAGGGGCTAATCTTGAATGGGCGGAGTGCATTGTCGAGATGAATCGTGCAGTAGCGGAAGCGTACCTCCTTGCAAACTTCTATGTGCTGCGTGAGCTTGAGCACGGTCGACCACTTCTCGAGCTAGACCAGCGATTCTACCAGACCTGCTTGAGCCTTGTCACGAACAGGGAGCGACGCGTAGCATACAGGGAGTTACAAGCAGCAAAACAAGAGTTCAACGCAATGCGAGAGAGACCCGACCACATGGCGAACACCAAGTATCTCAACCAGGGGTGGTTCCAATGTGCTGCCAAGACAATGGCGACCAATGCGCAGAACTACATGGTCGCCAATTTTGCCCAGCGCATGCGCAACTATGTGATCGATTGTTTTGGAGCTACGCGTCAATAGGCGCACGCGATCGTCAACTTGGTATTCTACCCTGACATTGAAGCCAAGCTATCCCAAGAGTTCCTGGACGAGCGCTGGGGAAGAGCTCAAGTGATCGAGTCCGCTGCTGTCTATCTCCACACCAAGGTGCCACGCAAGCCAAATGGCAAGGTTAACTGGGCTCCACACCTCCTGCTCCCTCTCTTCTACGAGTTTCTGGAGTATGCTGAAGAATGCAACACCGCTAATAAAGATGTGCATGGCTACAAGGAGAAGCGTCAGTTCTGTTTGCTGCCAACAAAGCAAGGATACCGAGCGTCTTACTGCAAAGTTGACTCTACTGGCTTGCGCTCGCTAATTCTCCGCAGCCCACGTGTTGATTGGTCGCTCGCCGTCGACTACAATGGCCAAACATGGACGCTTGGAGAGAGCTTGCGCAAGGACGCCCCATGGATAGCATTAAGTGAATTATGGTGGCGTGTGTTCTTTCGTGTCGACGATATCAAGGGTTCTTTTCATCGTGAGATCTCGACGGACGGGTACGCAATCAGTGTCCACATGGATCGGCCAACTACTGGCAAGAAAAAGCAGAAACGGAGGAAGATCAAACGGAGAGGCCATGGCAGCAACTGCAGCGACGACCTGGACAAGGATGTGTCTGATGCGCTAGGCTTCCCGTGCCCAACGAAGCCAATGGGAAAGGCTGAAGCGTACGACACGGTCTGGGGTATTGACCCTGGATGGACGGACTTCATCACAGCTGTTGATCAGGAAGGACGCTCAATCCGGTTCAGGACCACTGACTTCCGCAGGGCCAGCGGATACTGTCGCTCAAACCGCAAGTCGAGGCACCGCATTGCCAAGCAGCTGGACGTACAAGATTTGCTGCGTGCAACCAAGTCAAAGAAGACCGCATCGCTGGAGGAGTTCAAGGCGCACGTGCAGTTCTGGTTTGCACATGGCCCGCGACTCTTGCATGACTTCATGGACCCAACAGCATTCTTCCGGAAGCTAAGATTTCGACGATACAAGCTCCGCTCTGCGCAACTTGACCGTGCCTGTTTTGAGCTCTCGGGTGCTCCAGGTAGCAAAACTATCGTCGGGTTCGGAGACCATGGCACAGCCGGCCAAGGAGTCATCAAAGGATGTGTTGTTGGCCCAGTGAAGGAGTTTGCTCGCAAGCTGGCTCGACTCTGTGAAGTGGTCGTCATCGACGAGTACCTCACGAGTAAGGTGCACCACGACTGCGCCGCCACCAGCTACCTCGAGAACCAGCGCGTCAAGCGACCTTTTCGCGATGGATCTGTGCACAATGTCCGAGTGCACAAAGTGCTGCATTGCCTCGGCAGGCGTGAAGGTTGTGGCAGGACAGTCGACCGTGATGTGAATGCTGCCAAGAACATCCGAAGCATTCTGCAGAGCATGCTTCTCGGTGTGCCTCGGCCGTCTCGACTGCAGCGTCCCCACTCAAACCCTCTCCAAACAAATAACTAGGATCTCCAGTATCCTGAATCCTCAGCCCATCCAAATCTGGGTGGCTCTGCTTCTGCAATGGAGCGGAGGGCGAGTTCGTCGTTGACCGCCGGTTCCTCTCACGACGCAAAAAGGGGAAGCCGGTATTGCTAGGAGTTAGTTGCTGGCAGTAGCACTGCTGTGCCCAAGAGCGAGAGCACTACCAAGGAAGAGCGATGGGAACGTAGTGCTTATATCAGCTCAGCTGTAACTTGCTAGTAAATTAGTTATGTAGTTTTGTGATCAGGCGCAAGCGACAACAGTCTACTCCTACACAGGCTTCGAGCTGGAGGAGCCGCTAAGCAGCGCGCTCATGGGAAGAGCAGCACTTGTCTTCGCTGCAATAGCTCCCGACACGCCGCGATTCGAGATCGTGTGGTGCGAATGCGCTGCTTTCACGCTCACTCCCTCTCCGATCGAGTAAATATCCGGCACGTCAATGTGCTCTGGCGCAAGGCCAGCTTCATGACGGTCCCATGCCAACGTCAAACCAGTCTCGAGGTTACGGACCCAACGCTCGGTGTCGAACAGCGGGCAACTCAGTCGACCATCCTCGAGCCGCCGCCGAATCGCGTACAGTTTGTCCAGATCAGTTGCCAGTGTCACCGCGAGCTCCTCGTACTCGTCAAGCGTCGAAACAACCATTTCGTCGAGCTCAGCAGCGCGAAGAAGACTCGAGGCAACGCGGCACGCCATGCGATCCTTTGGCATCGTCAGCATCGGTGTTCCTCCCCATAGAATATCACAGCCAGTAGTATGAGCATTGCATTCAGGTGTATCCAGGAACAGATCCGCCAGATAGCCACGTTTCAGATGTTCGTCCTTCGGGGCCACATCAGTAAACACCAGGCGGTTCCCCTTCACTCCTCGTGCTTTTGCTTCCGCGCGAATGTTTTGCTCGGCAAGTGGCGGGAAACGCAAGAGCCACAACACGGCGTTCGGTACACGCTTGAGAATGTTCATCCAAGTGTCGAACGTCATCGGGTCAATCTTGTAGACCTGATTGAAGTTGCAGAACACAAAGGCATCGTCCGGAACTCCGTATTCAGCACGCGTCGGGCATTTGTCCGTGTCCAGAACATCTCGCGCCGACTGCTTGTGATCATTCACGAAGTACGAGTGGGGCATGTTGATCATCTTCTCAGAAAAGTATCGCCGATGCTCTGGAGGCACGACTGTCGCATCCCCAACCATGTACTGGATATAGTCTGCGCCAAGCGTTCCGCAGAATCCCATGTAGCTAACCTGCACTGGAGCGGGCTGCAAGGCGAAAATTTCGTTGCGAGCGCCCTTCGTGTAGCCGTTCAGGTTGACCAACACATGAATTCCGTCGGCGTGAATCAACCGCGCCGCGTCGCCATTTGACATTGCCGAAATCTCCTTGAAGTGCTCGACCTCGCCGGATATGCGCTTCCGCCAAATCGATCCGTCGTTGGGAGTTGTGGCGTAGCAGAACACTTCAAATCTCGACGAATCGTGCATGCCAAAGACGCTTTGCATCAGGTGCGCAAGCGGATGGTTTCCAAGATCGGACGAGACGTAACCGATGCGGAGACGCTCCGTCGAAGCCTTGCTCTTGTATCGCCGCTGTTGGTGGTGAAGAGCTGGAGAATCGATGAGGCTGACGTTCAGTGCCGCACGCTCAGCATAGCGACGAGAAATATCGAGGAAGCGCTGCATTGGAAGAGGGTACACGAGAGCATGGAATGGCTGCACACTCGGGAGCACCTTGTCCATCGCAAGCTGGGCGTCGACGAACTGTTCAAGTTTCTGGAAGTCGAGGTCCCGCGTGCGCCAGTCGCAAATGAAAACCATGGCGTGGAAGTAGTTGGCAAACGCGTCTGGGAAGTTGGGTCGCAGATCAAGAGCCTTCCGGTAGCACGTGATGGCATCGTCAAGACGACCTCCATCCTTGTAGGCGCTAGCGAGGTTCGAGTATGCGTCTGGGAACGCCGGCTTCAACCGAATCGCAGTGGTGTAGCAAGCGATCGCCTCGTCAAGTCGTCCGAGGTCCTTGAACACGTTGCCCATGTTGCTGTACGCATCCGCAAAGTTCGGGTCGATCGTGATCGCTTCTTGGTAGTGCGCCAGCGCCTGGTCCAGCTTTCCCTGCTCCTTGAGCACACTGCCGATATTGCTGTGCGCCGCCGCAAACTGCGGCATCAGCCGCGCCGCCGTCGTGTAACAGTGAATCGCCTCCTTGACCATACCCTTGTCCTTGAGCGCGTTTCCGAGGTTGTTGTAGGCGTGTGGGTGGTCCGGCTTGAGCTGCAGCGCCGACTTGTAGCACGCGATAGCCTGCTCGACGTGTCCGAGCTCCCGCAGCGCGTTGCCCAGATTATTGTACGCGTCCGGAAAATTGGGCTCAAGCTGGATGGCGTGCCGGAAAGTCTGCACCGCTCGAGCTAGGTCGCCTGCATCATAATAGGCGCTCGCCAAGTTGCCATGCGCAATAGCAAACTCTGGTCGCAGCGCGATGGCGTGCTGGTAGGCCGCGATGGCGTCTTGCACCCTGCCCGCTTCTTTGAGCGCGTTGCCCAGGTTGCTGTACGCGTCCGCGAATTCCGGCGCGAGCTGTATGGCCTTCTCGTAGTGCCCGATGGCGTCCGACAGGTGGCCCAGGTCCTTGAGCACGCCCGCGAGGTTGCTCCAGGCGACCGCGAAGCTGGGCTTGACCCGCAGCGCCTCGGCGTAGCACCTTCTCGCGTCCTCAAGCCGGCCCTGCACCTTGTAGAGGTTGCCCAGGTTGCTGTGCGCGTCCACGAGGGTCGGGTCGAGCACGAGCGCCATCTTGTACGTCTCGACGGCCTCTCGCGTCTGGCCGAGCTGCATGTAGGCGGTCGCGAGGTTGTTGTAGGCGTCGCTGAAGCGCGGGTGCAGCGCGATGGCGCGCAGGTAGAACTGCACGGCGCCCGCGAGGTCGCCCAGCTCCTTGAGCGCATTCCCCAAGTTCCCGTAGGCCTCGGCCAGGTTCGGGTCCACGCGGATGCACTGCTGGTTGTAGAAAATGCTCTCGCTCAGGTTGCCGAGCTGGAAGTGCAGCGCGCCGAGCAGCAGCAGGTTGTCGGCGCGGAACGCGTCGCTCTCGTACAGCTGCTCGCACAGCCGCAGCGCCTCGTGGTAGAACCCGAGCGCGTACTGCTGGTGCGCGAGCTGGAACAGGTCTACAAGTGTCAAGGCATTATTCGCATTAGCCCCCATGTTGACCCTGGAGAAAGTACGCGGGCAAGTGCAACCGGCCGCGTACAGGTGAAGCGCTGGGCGCTGGCGGCCAGCGACGCGTCCTCGGCGCCGGTCGCGCGCTGCAGCGGCGACGGGCCCGCGGCCATTGCGCGCCACTCGCCGAACTGCTGCATCGCCCGCTGCTCTGGAGCTCTAGAGAGGAATTGGCGAGTGGCGGAGCCTGGAAGCCTGGAAGCCTCCGGCCGTCAGGCGTCGCCCGTTGGCGTTGGAGCGACGAGGCCCGTTGGGAGGCGGAGGCCGCGGCTGTGCTCGCGCCTGCGAGGCCAGGCGGCGCACCCGCTTTCTGTGTCACGTGGAGGTGCTCGAAGGCTGCAGGGCTGTTACGGTAAGCCAACTTCTCAAGGCTCGGGCTTGTGCAGGTGGTGGGGTGCTTGGCTTCCTGCTGCACACATGGGCGAGGCGTGTCAGGGAGCAACCGACGAAGGTGGCGTCGGCCGCGGTATACAAAGCGCCATATCAAATGTGCCCGGATTTTCGGCAGGGGTTTCCCGTGCGGTAGAAGACGCCGCCATACAGCGACCGAGTGAAAAGTACGGTACCGATGGCGCGCCATACTAAACGCCAGTCAGGCGGATTATCCCGTCGAAAAACGAGGACCATAGTGAGCGCGAGGTCTTCCAGGCGAGGGGTCGGGGTCGCGGAGGTCGGCCATCATTTTTCCCCGAGCCCCGGCAGCGCGTCCCACACGAGGCTCTATGATGGGAACGACGGTGCGACAGCCGAGCGCTGCGGTCGCTTGCAAACTCCCACGGCCGCCAATTGCGCTCGCAGATGCGGCCAGGGATGGCCCCAGCCGCCGGCCCAGCGCGTGGCGAGCAGTGCAGCGAAGGCGGCGGCCAGGCAGGCGGAGGAATCACCCAGGACGCGCGCGCCAACGTCGGACCCGCCCACGACATTGGCATTAGTTCTGGGATACAACATCCAGCGAACGATGCGTTTATACAGTTTAAAGAAACATAAAAGGAATCTTGGGTTGACATTTCTTGGAGATATCAAGTATCGAATGCGAGAGGTCGACGATGGCGCTTGTGCAACCCGTCTAGACGACCAGCACGAGCGATCGCTTTTGTTAGCGATCTCACTAGACTGATAACATGCAGCGCATGGAATCCATGCGTTCGTGCTGGTTGAACAGCCGGCGGCGCTGGACCAGGCGAGATCGCCGGCCAGGTGCGGAGATCCCCATAGATGCGTCGCTGGCTTCTGTCAACCGGCAGTCTTTGAACGTGGCGTACCTGCGCGCCCGGGTGAGTGCTCGCATCACTTTCCGAGCCCAAGCGCTGGCCTGACTGCCCTGATTGCATACATATCGATGCCTGTATGAATACACGCAACCCGCAGACAGCCATCGAGCCCAGTGGCGCCATCAAATCCTAATGTTCCTGTATGTTCACGTTTGTATGCGGCAACCAAGGAAAAGCAAAACAACAAAATTGCGTCACACCGGTCGTTTCACAACCACCATCGCTCACACGTCGCAGCCACTCAACCACATCATTGGTCAAATTTACACCATATTTACCACCAATAAGCAACAAGATCGCCGCTTGACCAACAAACCGCCAAGGTCATCGCCATGAAGATGGCGGTGGTGTCGCCGCTGCTGCGGCGTCTAGCGCGGCCCCCAAGCGCTCTTACAGCCCCGCAGCACGCTCGTAGCGTCGTCACGATCAAGAAGTTCACGGCTGACCGCGCTCGGCGGCACTCGAAGGAGCCCAAGGCCGCGCTTTTGGACGCCAAAGATGGCGAATCCCCGGCTTCGGAGCGCCTCAGCGAGCCAAATGACGCCAGCAGAGCTGCTCCGGCGCGCGCGGGCGTGCGGCTGGCCAAGCGCATCGCCATGTCGGGCCTGTGCTCGCGCCGAGAGGCCGAGAAGCTCATCCTGAAGCGCCAGGTGACGGTCAACGGCCACGTCGCCGGCGACCTGGCCACCAACGTGGACGTGCGCGGCGACGAGGTGGCCGTGGACGGCAAGCCGCTGGCCCGAGCCGCGAGCGGGGACAAGCCGCTGCGCACAAAGGTCTGGATGGCCAACAAACTCAAGGGAGAGCTCGTGACGGCCAGCGATCCGCAGGGCCGCGCCACCATCTTCGACCGCCTGCGCGTCATGGGCCTCACACAGCACATGATGCCCGTGGTGAGTGCGCGCTGCTCGGTCGCGACCTGCTGCTGGTAATCAAGTTGCTGATGAATTGGTGGGAACGACCAGGGACGACTCGACTTTAATACTGAAGGGCTGCTGCTGTTCACGAACGACGGAGACTACGCACGGCAAATGGAGCACCCTAAGAGCGACATCACGCGCGTCTACCGCGTCCTCGTCCGCGGCAACGTGCGTTGGCTCGGTTGGCTGCAGCGACGGAGTTTATAATAACGAGCTGTACTGCTGCTCTGATACTGTAGGTCTCCGAGTCCAAGCTGCTTGAGCTTCGACGCGGCCCAACAATCGACGGCATCAAGTAAGCCCACGCAACCGCAAATCCGACACAGATGAGAAGACTAATGATGACGTTGCTGTCACCCAGATACCGCTCGATCCACGCGACGGTGCAGTCGACCGACAAGAAGGACTCGTGGCTCCAGGTCCGCATCACCGAGGGAAAGGTTCGTTGTTCCTCATAACAAGCTGTGGCTTTACCGGGCGCTCACGGCAGTTCCGCTTCCGAACAATCTAGAACCGTGAGATCCGAAAGGCACTCGCCCACGTTAGACTTGTCGTTAAGCAGCTTGTGCGTGTCCAATATGGGCCGTACCGTCTTGCTGATCTCCCGGCAGGAGCTGTGCTCGCCATTCGCCCCAAGTCGCTCGATCCCCGGATCAAGCAGACCAAAAAGCCCAAGAAAGATGAGCCGACCAAGCAAGACGAAGAAGTCGACGCTGTTTGATTGACACGATAGAACGCATCAAAGCTGCTAGTGAAAATGGTCACGTCAAAAAGTTTTCTTTTGGCATCAACGATAAATATTGTTGTCTTTGGCTCCACGAGATGAACATTCATGCTACAGCTCATACGAGTAGCGCTCGTTACTCGATAGCGCTTCGTCTTCGTCTTCGCTGTCACCAGCTGACAAATTCAAACGAGTGTAGCGGTCGTCTTCAGCAGGTGACTTGATGCTGTTATACCAGTCGAGTCGTCGGCTGTCACCACCTCCGTCTGCACCTCTTGTGCTCGCCTGCGTCATGTCCTCCGTCGATGAAGACGATAATCTGCTGCTGCCACCGCCACTGCTCATTCGGAAGTCTCCCATCGCCGGCTGTGTCAAATCTTGGGCCACGAAAGACCGCATGTGGATATTGACGCCACTTTTGCTCTTCTTGAAAGACGACATCGACGACATGGAGGCGGTCGAGGAAGTGCCCGAAAACCGATGCAGCTCCAGTACAGCGACAGTCGGCGACAATGGTGCAGCTACTCGGTTCGAGCCTGCTCCACCTGCCCGTTGTGGTTGATAGTCGGCCAATGAAGAGTACGACGGTCGGCCTTCCGTGCTCGTCTCCGACATGACGGCGCTGTAGTCAAAGTCTCGGAACGACTGCATGCTCTGGTTGGTGTTTTTGAACTGTCCGTTGCTTCGTAGAGACGAAGGAGACGATGAAGATCCCAGCGGTCGAGACAACCTGTAAGCCGGCGCCATCACCATCGCTGTAGATGTTGGCTGGTGATCAGACGCGTTGCTCAGGTGTCTAGCGTTGCTGACGCTTTCCCGATGGAGCGACAGCCGCGTGATCCTCGACGCGCGGCTCTGCTTCCTCTCGATCGGATCGCCCATGACGGCGATCATGGCGTTCGAGTTGGTCCTTCCGACCTCGAACTGCCCAGTGTTCACCTCGTACGCGCCGCCGATGATGGATTCCGGGCCCGGCAGCGTCATGGCCAGCGGAGACGACATGTCCTTGCTGGCCTGCCGCTTCCTGTGCATGCAGCACCAGCCAACAAGCCCTAGCATGACGCACGCGCCACTAGCAGCGACGACAATGATAACAATCAACTTGGCTCGCGTCAGGGGCCCGTCGTGGCTTCCGGTCTCCGCATCTTGCGGCCCAAGGTCGCCAGGCACGAGCGTCTGGTTGCTGTCGATGCTGCCGCTCGTAGAGCTCGACCCTGCGTCTCCATCGTCGATGGACGAGCTCCCACTGCTGCTGAGCGACGCCAAGGCCTGCAGCTCTGGCGTGGCTGTCGAGGCCGCTGGAGCCTCACTAGGAGCCTCAGTAGCTGCTGCTGCTGCTGCTGCTTCAGTTGGAGTTGGAGCTGCAGTCACAGCCACCGCTCCGACTGCAGGGGCCACCGTTGCGGCCGCAGCATCGCCACCACTCGCAGCTCCAGTCGCATTGTCCGCCGGCGTCGTCGTCACAACTCCAGCTTCCTGAGCTCCTGAAAGTTTCGACACCAGCAAAAGCGCCAACACCAGCAGCAGCCACCGCGGTCGACACCTCCAGGTCGTCATGGGAATGAACTTAGAGGCGAGGAGAGTCCAGGAATGGCACTCGAAGCCGCCAGCGGCCTCGAGATGCGATGGTGTAGTGGCGAAACGAAACCACAGGCTTTAGAAACGAACGACTGCCAGCCGCAGTATGGGCCAAGCACTCGCTCGCCACGAGGTGGAGACGCAGTAATCGCCGTGTGAGCGAGGCGAGGCTTCATCGCTGCGCTCTCAGCCAGAAAGAGTCGGTCGCAGGTGCTCGACAGGCGCATGGGGCGGAACGATGGCGGTGGTGAGTCGCATGTGGCGTGGAGCGGATAGTCGCTGGCTACTGTGAGGCCAGAGCGTGGGGTGTGCTCACCTGGATGAGCTCCGCGTTGAGAGTGGCGTTGCCTAAGCGGAAGACGCCAGAAGAGCTCGGTAAACGAGTTGAGGACAGTAGCTTGGCCGTCTGATGATCGCTCCGTCGCGTCGGAAACTGCAGATGAGACTCTCGGTGTGGCAAACAACGGGCTTCCGAGCTTTGTAGAACAGGAGAGACGAAAGTTAGGTGATTGCATTGTCAGGGACCGACCGGTAGGCTGCCCAGCCATTCCCATCGCCATCGACATGGAGTGGAACCCCCATCGCTTGCTGGGCTTGCAGCGACGTTGGGGACTGCCATTGCAACTGGGGTTCATGTGTTGAGTGGTGCACGACGTGACCTCCAAGTCCACCACCGGCATGTCGTTCCTGTTGCTATGAGGAGCAAGACCCACGTGGAAAGCCTGGTGCAGATGTCCTTCGGCCTCCGGAACGTCGCGCGAATGCAACTCCTTGTGCAATTGTCGAACCGCAGGCTAACGAGATCAGACAACAGCTTGCGGAAGCACGCAAAGCAGCTAAATCGAAAATGAGCTGGCGTTACGAGCGCGGCGCCTTCGATCGCTGAATTGCCAATGCCGGCACTGGAGACAGACAATTCGACGGAACAAGCAGCCCACGTACTGCACAGGGCGACGACTTGAGATTGCTCAGCGCGGTGGCTCTGAGACTACATTGAAAGCTTTCCAAGCGATCGCCATTTAGACTTTCTAGGCTCGGTCAGCATTGCAGCAAATGACCAAACTCGCAATCGACAAGAGCAGGAAGCTGAAATAAAACTGTGGGGCACCAATTTGAGTGGACGGTTCCCGCTACAGGTCAATTTCTGGTCTGGCCACATCTAGGTCAGACTTTCGCTCAAGCCTCTATTGCTTTCTAATGAAAGGTCTCGTTCAATCCATTGGTGAAGGCCACCAAGTACTGTACCATAAGCTGCGTTGGTATGCAGATGCCTACATCCAGCTGAGCCGATGCCGTCTTTTAAGCAATGCGAGGGCTTGCCGTGTGCATTTCCATGTTCACACACCTGCTCCAGCTTTATGCAGAGTCATCAAAGTCTTTGGGTTTGGGCCTCCTTGTTTTCGTGTGAAAATATTCGTCATAAACGTCGTTGTAAACGCAGTGATGATGCAGAGTGTATTCGATCTCTATTGTACCTACTTGAGCGAGCACCACGAGAGAATTGTTGACGCGTGCTTCATAGAGCGGAGAGAACGCTATTTCGCGCCGAAGGCATCCCTAAGCATCTTCCCGTTGGTATTTGCATCACCGCGCTTTGGAAAGCAATCACATAACAGTCAGGGAAGTAAGAGGTCGTAGCGATTATCTTCCTCGTCGGAAATCACCTCCAGTGATGAAACCAAGAGCTGCTTTCGTTTTTTTTCACCTCTCATGGCTTGAAGCACATTCGATGTGACCCAAATCCGCCGTAGCAGCTTGGTTCGAGTTTCCTCACGCCAACATCGCGCATCGCAATTCGGGCGTCAGCCTCGTAGTGTAGCTCACAAACGTTTCAAAATGCTAAGATTCTCGATTTCGCTTTGTCAGCGTGTGCCTTGGTTAAATTCAATGAGTGGAGTTTGCACTTCGAAGTATTCGTTTCATTGTCAATCCTTTCCCAGCGAGCGCTCCACTATCAATCGGCATGCACGGTCTCACAAGTCAGCCACACAAAGATTGGAGGTGGGCGAGACAAGACAATGGGCACTTATAGGCAGGTGTAGGGGGCTCCATGTCCACGTTCCAACATGTTCAAGCTAAATGGAGTGTCGACGACAGAGGTGATCGCTGCAGCAAGACGCAGCCAAGCGGAGTTCAACGCAAACAAGGCACTAATGTCACGGCGGTCAAATGGCCCGGCGATTGTGATTTTGTTGCGCCTTACACGACTTACGGGGGGTATTTCCTATCACACACTCGGCGCTTTTGCTTGGCGGGGTCTCGCCGGAATAAATACTATTTTGCACGCTTGGGTCTTGGGTAGTTGGTAGTTGGTGGTTGAGAGCACTCCGTTCGCTCAGCTCTCGATCGGCGTCTGCGCCTGCTGCGCGAGCTTGCGGTACTTGAGCGCCTTCAGCGCGAGCTGCGCGTTGATGGAGCCCTCACCCAGCGCGGCCGTGCAGCGCAGCTCTTGGATGCGCGAGGCCGCCTCCCTCCGCAGCTCGTCGTTGTGGAAGGCCACGACGCCGCCGCGCTGGAACGTGTAGCGCTCGCCCGAGAGGCTGCGCGCCACGGGCCGAGGGCGCGGCAGCTGCGCCGCGAGCCGCTGGAACGGCGAGTCGCCGAGCGCCGCGGGGCCTTGCGCGCGGGCGACAGTCACGGCCTTCTGCAGCGAGAAGAGCGCCTTGGCGGCGGCGTCCGAGGCCGCGGGCGAGTTCATGGAGGCCACGGGGCACATCTTTGGCTTTGGCTTTGGCTTTGGCTTTGGCTTTGGCTTTGGCTTTGGCTTTGGCTTTGGCTTTGGCTTTGGCTTTGGCTTTGGCTTTGGCTTGACTTGACTTGAGCTCGACGACGCAGGTTTGGAAGTGGGGAAGAGATCTATCTATTGTGGGGGTGGCTGCGGTGGATGGGTGGGTCAGGTTGAAGATAGGTGCGTAGTGAAGGGACGGCTCATTGGCTTGATACCGGTACGCGGTTTACAAAAGGCAAGACAATTCCTTGTTTGCTTCGATATTAAATAACGTCTTTTCTGTAAGGCGCATAGACGGCTCGCAAAGTGCGGCGGGTCCGCACATTCCGCGTTTTTATGGGCGGCAAAGTGTAAACTTGTGCTTACCACGGGAGCATAGTGAACGCAAGTGAAAATCAAGTGAAATCGGGAACTTGTTGCGGTTAGCAGCCGGGACACTGTCGCCAGAGACCACTCGCCAATTGCTGGAATCGCGTAATAGAATAGTAAAATACACATATCTAACCTCTTTAATCTCATAAATTACGCATCTACGAGGGGTGGCGCTTTGTTATCAACACTTGCAGCGGCTGACGTAGTCGGCGGTGTCAACGGCATCTCGCCGTCAGGATCGCGTTGCGCCGCGCGTCCATGGCGCCAACCAACGCAACAGGTCGCCCCTGACGTGTCTGACTCACGAATTTACTCGACCGACGCATAATGCGAGCTTCTTGGAAGTTGGATACGGCTCGAAGCCTTTGTGCTCGAAACTACCGGCGTTGCGAAAGACGCGCGGCCAGTTCGCCACCTCATATTGTCCGCCTCATTAGCACTGGGTCCATCTCTCCATTGATCTCTCTCCCTTCCATCATTTGCACAACGTTTCGTCACGGCCAGGGATGCAATAGCGTGCTGCCTTATCGTCGGGCCATCGATGGAATGGAGCCGCCACCAAAGCTAGCACCAGGCTATCATCATAGCGGTGGTTGTACATTGCATGGAGTCGAGCCAAGCAGCGGTCGGGGTTTACATGGCTTCAACCTCGCATAGACAATCCACATGGCTACAGCCGCGCTTATAGCGCCGAAGCAGCCAGCTCGTGGCGTTTATTAACGCCGCCAACGTCAAATCCAGCCAGCCCCTAGCGGCAAAGCCGCCGCTGCATCAGCCTGTTCCGCTCGCCTGCCAGCTCTTGTCCGCTTAAGCATGCGATCCCCCACAACTCACAACTTTCCCCCCAAAAAACCGAGCTTCTGTCGCATAGAGCCCAAGCCCGCATAACGACCAAGTACGCTGTCTAAGTCATCATAAGTCCGCTATATCCTCTCATCCTTCATACCCTCTGCTTACTATCATCTCACAAATATCTTGTTAAACTGTTCAATACATTTAAAACTCTTGTAATATGATACCCCGCTCATACAGATCTCTCCCATGAAACGCCCCCCTCGACTGGCTCCCCCCTTCGGGCATATCCCCGTCCACCAGCAAACGGCACTTGCCTGGTCAAGCGCATAAAGGCAATCACCACCATGCTCAAGCGCAAGGCTCCAGGCGACGAAGCAGGCGAGCCAGGCGCCGCAAATGCCGCCGCTAACGCTAACGCTAACGCCGCCGCCACCGACGCCCCGCCGGCCAAGAAGAAGCGCGCGACGCAGCCCGTGGGGAACCTGACGAACGCGCAGAAGCGGCTGCTGTGCGTGCAGTTCGCGCGCGCCAAGATGACGCAGCAGGAGCTCTGCCACTGGGCCAAGCGCGAGTTCCGGCTCGCCAACCTGCCGCACCAGTCGACCATCTCCAAGATCCTCGCGCGCGCCAGAGAGCTCACGACCATGCCCGCGCGCGCGCTGCCCGCCCGAAGGCGAGGACTCGTCACCCACCCGGAGCTCGACGTCGCGCTCAGCAACTGGGTGCTCTTCGCGCGCCACCGGCGGCTCAAGCTCTCGGGAGACAGCATCAAGGACCAGGCGCGCAGGCTCGCGGCCAAGCTCGGGCTCGAATCCTCCATGAGCTTCTCCAACGGCTGGCTCGGAGGCTTCAAGAAGAGGCACAACATCAGGCTCGGCGGCGCCGCGACGGGAGCAGAGCCGTCAGCAGCTACAGCAGCTAGTGGAGCCACCGCAGCCACAGTCGCGGAGCTACAGCCCATCGCAGCGCTCTACCAGCCCAAGGACGTGTTCGCCATGGCCGAGACCGGGCTCTTCTACGAGCTCTCGCCCGAGAAGCCCAGCGGGAGAGCGACATCCAGTTCAGGAGCAGCGAAGCCCACCCCAGGTGGCAAGCCGCGCCTCACGCTCGTGCTGTGTGTGAACGCAGACGCCAGCGAGCGCCTCGAGCCCATGTTCATCGGCCCCGCGCCGCTCGTGCAGCCGGAGCCGGCGGCGACGGCGTTCAAGGGAGCCGCGGGCGGCGACCAGCTGGAACCCGACGCCGGCATGTTCCACTACCAGCACAACGCGCGGGGGTGGGTGACGCCCGTGCTGTTCCAAGATTGGGTCGAGTCGCTCGACACCCGCATGCGGGACCTGGACCGCCGCATCTTGCTGCTCGTCTCGCGCAGCACGCCGACGCATATATGCGCGGGGCTCGCGCTCTCCCACGTTCGTCTTGAGCTGCTGCCACCGTCGGTTGAGCGTGGTGTTGGACCTCTGGAGGCAGGCATCATTGCGGCATTCAAGCGGCGCTACCGTCGCTACCACATGTGCCACGCGCTTGATCGCCACGAGGCTCGTCGTGCTGATGTGATTTCGGTTGAACAGACCCAGGCAATGCGCTGGATCAGGTACTGCTGGCGAGATCTCCCAGCTAATGTGATTCGCCACTACTGGCGGCTGTCGGGTTTGTTACCACCGGCAAGTATTGGCGATGCCGATGAAGGCGGGCCTGGAGTGGAAGCTTCGGAGGACGAGATCGATCGAGAGATCTGTGACACCGTGTCATCACTCGAAGTTCTTCGCCCACTCATGATTGACGAGTTTATCAGCCCAGTGGAAGAAGACGCGGGTATTCATTGCCCCGGAATGGACGATCTTGACCTCGTCCACACGGTTCCGATCACTATGCTCACGGCAAACTTCGCGTCTACTCCGACTGCTGCTGCTGCTGCTGCTACTGCTGTCGCAGCTACTGCTACTGCTGGAGCTATGGCAGGAGCAGCTCCGAATGCTTCAGCCGACTTCACCCCTCGCGTCCAAGATCTGCATGATCGCAGCACCCGTCGCCCTTCACATAGTGCTGGAGGTGCAGCTTCGACGACAACGGCGGCAGCCAGCTCTCTGCTCGGTAACGTGAGCCCAAGTGCGGGCCCTCTTTTGGGCCTCACAGCTGTGACAGGACCAGCGAGTCTCGCCGTGGACCAGTCTACCCTTGGTTCTCTGTCTGGCAATGGCGCTCATAATCCCATGAGCACTGCGGCGAACGTGACTGGCACCGACGGGAGCGCCACCGACGAGCAGCTGCTTGCGTGCTTCCGCATATTGCTACCTGAGCTCGACCGCTTGCGGTTTGACGACCGCACCAAGAAGAGCATTCGCGCGACGTTCCGAAGGCTGAAGGATGCGGTGGAGCACCCGCACCAAGCTTTTCACGGGTCTCGCTCGTCCCAAATAGGCGGCAGGAACGACATGCCGGTGATGCCCGCGGTCGGACTTGGCGGTCACATCGTGTACCATCCAACGCAGGAGCCGCAGTTGCAATTGCAGTCAACGTCGTTGCAGGCTCAGCAAACGATGGGGTTCCACTCCATGTCGATGGCAATGGGGATGCCTGGGACGTCATTCCAGCCAACTGCTCCTCTCTCGGATGAGACCACCAGCGGTGCAGTACAGCCTCCCGCGTCGGTGTCGGTCCCCGATAACACAGTCATCTAGCTTTAGCCATCTTGTGCTCGCTCCGTGTTGGTGAATAACGAATTTTTGTTCACTCTTTAGACAAGGATGTTCATGGTGAAGTGACTGCAGTAGAATGTGCTTGCCCCCTTGCTGTCCAGTCGACATGCAAATAACCAACCGTAAGTGGACTCTCGTGGGGGTGCAGGAATCATTGGAGATTTTGTTGCCGACGACGATCAATCTCGTTCTTAACCATCAACGAAAACGCAATGTACATGCGTGTAGTGACTCCATCCATTGCTTCAGCCAGAGCCCAGTCACATCCGATTTCACATTCTCCTACTCATCCCACCCCTCTCTAGGTTGCCAAAGAAAAGATGCCAGCATCATGGTGGTCAAATGACCCGATGGGTGTGATTTTGTTGCGCATTATGTGCATGACGGGGTATTTGCTACACCATACAATCGACGTCGACGCCTGCTTTGGGGATTTGCCGCAATAAATACTTGGAACGCTTGGTACGCAT
>JAASGX010000006.1:0-121782 GCA_023334415.1 Phytopythium chamaehyphon | reverse complement strand
TCACACAAGTCGGCGTATTTGGCTTTCATAAGTCACGAAAATCAAAGAATCAACATCCCAGACCAGACAATTAGATTCATTAGGGTGACGGCAACGACAGCAATGCATTTACCGATCTGTGCGACTCGAAGTAGACAAAACCGGGTATTTCAACCAAGGAGAGTGGTTCGTGCTCGTGCTGCGGTTCGTTCTGCGACCGACAGTCAAGTCGATAGAGGTCTTGTGGGTTGGTGTTTGAGTTCGTCGCTCGGCTCGCTTGACGCTACATGAAGTTGACAGGTCGAGCGGTGCCCCCTCTCGATGGAATTTGGGAGAGGAGATGAATTCGGAGCTCATCCTGCCTTGGCATGGCTCTATGAAGAGGTTGTGGAACGAGATGTTCCTGGTCGTTGAGTTTCTTGCTACATTGCGACTTGTGTTTGTGGATGATAGTGAAGAAAGGGAGCAACAACCAAAGAAAACGAGCCCGACTAAAAGTGGCACTGTGAGATTCCCTGTGCGAAGCAATGGTTATCAGTCTGACTTTCAACAGTGAATTTGCAGGCATTCGATCGCCGTACTGCTACATTGCGTGAGGGTTTGAGACGATCAGGTCCTCCACTTCTTATGTGCATTCCGTGAAAATGTTGGACAAGAGAGAGCTGAGATGGCTGGGCTAGTGTGGACTCATCTCGACGTCAAAAGGATCTCGGTGCTGTTTTTTAAGTCACGGTGGAGAGGAGGAGGAGTAGTTGGAGTTACGCACTACTACTCCTCTCCACCGCTTGCCCAGGGATCCAAGATATACATCCTCAACGCCAGAAAAGTAATGAGAGTGAATAAGCTGGTGCACAGTCTTGCTGGTCGCCTTGACATCACACTCGCACTCGCTAACTTTTCGAGACTGGCATGCGCTCGGATTTCCCAAGCCAACCATTGGCTGTCAGCTGTCGTTCAACTCGAGCTTTTCATTCGCTTGCAGTAAAGTCGGGTACGCCATGGACAACAATGACGCGAGCCTAGTGAATATGCTGATGTAGCTGGCACGAAGTATTGCAGAAGCCTTCGCAGCTCCCCGCACCTCTCCTACGTACCTAATTACGATTGTCCCCGACGATTCAACATACTCGCCGTGCGTTTCTTGATAAACCACGTTGCTGTTTTAAAGCACTCGCAGCAATTGAACCTTGTGTCATAGGTTTCGAGGTATACCGAGCTCGAGGCTCTCAAAACTGCCAAATTCTTCAGAAGCTTGTTAGAATTGGGGCGCCGCGTAAGAGAGAGAGGCTATGAAACTTGCGAAGTTTGTTGCTGGATGTGATACACACACATTGACCCAAGCTTGCCTTCACAAACGCTTTTGTTTTCTAACAAGTGGCGCATCAGTAGTGAAGATGAACACCTCAACAAAAGCCGAAGTCCCCACCACACCAAGACGGACGTCCCGCTGCTGCTCCCAGAAGTGCATACCCTCGATGCCAGTCAACAAAAGAACACCAAGATTCTTGCCATGCTGAAATCCCAGCGGCGAAAGAATAGTCCAAATCACCCGAATCTGACCTCCCTAGGTCGAAGCTCGATTGCTTTGACAAGCTCCACATGAAAAGTGGTGACAGTTGGAAAGTCAAATGCACTGGACAAAATCCAGACCATAAACCTGGAGTACAACTCTTTTTCAATAGGGATGGGACCGTCGCATCGGGACAACGTGCGTGGTGGTCGACCAGCGCAATCCAGTGGCCTGTACACGATGCCCCTTTCACTTGCGCCCACTATGTGATTGCGCTCGAGCCTCGGCCTTCAACGGCTCCAAACGCTGAGGTGGCACGCCGTGGGCCCCGCCCTCGATCAGCACTCGGCTCATGTCTAGCCTCATGTCTAGCCGCTGCCGGATTCATTCATCCACCTCGCTGCATGGTTCGCTGTTCACTCGCCGCACAGGCACGCAGAAAGCTTCAGCCTTCAACTGCTTGCTTGCGTTACATTTGCAGGTACCGTAGTTGTGTGGTGCCAATGACAGCTTCTTGATGGTTCATGCGATTTGCCGGTGAATAAATCCAGCCTGATGGAGTTCGTTTCGACTCGTGGAAACCTGCCAGCACCGCACGCGGGATGATGGTGGAGGCTCACTTTTTCCCTAGTGTTACATGTGTATTACGCCGCGGACGTGGCCTGCGTGATGACTCCATGCGCGGGTTGCGACGGCGACGGCCGCGCCATCAGCGTGTGGATGGCGAAGAGCGTGTTGAAAAACTGGGTTTGCTTTGGTTGGTTATTTGTACGGTACGAAACGGTCGACAGGCGGTGGCATGATCAAAGTCGCGCTTGAAGAAGGTGGCGGGCGATCCGAAATGCACATGAACAAAGAGCAAGTGATGGTGGTGGTGGGGATACCGCGTGTGGGTGGTGATTGATTGTTACTTCTACGACTTGCGCCAAATACCTTATAAAAACTAGCTCTCTCTACTAGGAAAAACGCGACCGACATGGACTGCTTGCCGGAGCTCTCGCTCTCGAGCTCCGAGACATGTGTACAAGGGCTCACATGGAGCCGTAGACGGCTCGGAAGGGCCCGGCAGCGCCCTCCTCGGCCACACGGAAGTGCTGCGTGCAGAGCCCTTTCCTGCGAGCCTTCTTCTCGCAGCCGCCCATGGAGCAGATCTTGCCGCCGCCGTGCTTGATGCAGTAGCCGTTGCCGCGGTCCTTGCTCGAGCAGCCGTCCTCCTTGCACAGCCGCTTGCCGCCGTGCGAGTGGCACAGATTGTTGCGCTGCGAGACGCGCTCGCAGCCTTCGACCTTGCAGTACTTGGACGCCCTGCTGCGGTGCGGCTGGTGGTGGTGAAGCTGCTGCTGGTGGGTGGAGCTCGACGTCGCGACGCTGCTGGTGGTCGACGAGGCCGGCGAGCCCAAGACGTGGCGGTGGGCGTTCACGGGCGAGAATCCTCGTTCAGGAGACGAGGCTTCGGCCCACGACCGCTTGCGTGTCTGCTGCTGATGCTGGTGCAAGTGCTGGAAATTCATCTCCTGGGCTTGGAACGACGGGTAGGATAGCGGAATGAGCGGCGTGGCCCTCGGAAGCACTGGAGACCGGCTCATGGGGCTGATGACCGAGCGGAGAGAGGGCATGGGGCCAGCCCCGGGACTTCTTTGCACCGGAGACTCGGACGAGTGCACCTGCATCTGCTTGAGCAGACCCTCGAGCGACGGCAGCTTGGGGTGGATGTGGATCGGAGGCAGCAGCGACGGACTCAGCTCGGCCACGGGCATTGTGGTTTGTTGTCAATTGGTTTTCTAGCAATTGCTAATGTAACGAAAGTGGGCTTGAGCAGCGCGGCGAAACTTGAGGAATGACTCGCGTTGCTCGCTCGGCGGGCCTTCCCACGGTACTGTCGAGAGTACTGTAGGCTTACGGTAGTGTACTGAGCTTACGGCCCCGCAAGGGCAGGTTGAGTGTTGGCAGGTGCGAAAACATCGACGCCGCGATTACGCCAAGCTTGACGCGGCCAAGCTAAATGTACGGTACGCGCAATGTACGGTACGCGCGTCGCACGCCAGCTGGCAGCATACTGAAGCCAAGATGTTCGCACCGCACGTGCAGTCTGCTGATGATGGGACACGACGCGGACATAAACCGGTTTGTACGCTAAAGCAGTGCATGCGATGTGGTACCGCGCGGGACGTACGGTTTTAGTCGAGCCAGAGCACTGATATCTCGTTAAGTAGCACCGTGCACTGCAGTTCAATATGCACCGCCTCAGGTGAGCCCACTGCCTCGAAACGGGCCGCGGTGGTGCTGCCGACCATACAAACACCAAGAGTAGAAATCTACAGTACTGCAGTGGACTGCACCGCCATCACAATGCAGTGGCTCCCAATTTTTCCTTTCCTCGCCCAACAAAAAGTGTCGATGCATTCACCGTTCATGACCAGCCAGCTCCAGCCCGTGCAAGGGCAAAACAGGCAGCCGCAGCTGGATTTATGCCGGGGGAGCGGGCGTCAGCAATGCGCGAGGGCTGTTCGTTCGCGACGCGCTTTTCGAGGTGGTGCCGTGCGACACGCTCAGCAAAAGCAATCGTTTACGCACTGGAAACGCATTGCGTCGGCGGCGTATACCATACAAACAGCCAGTGAAAACGCGGGTCGAATACAAACATCAAGTCATCTATGATTGCGCTCTTCGCGCATGAAGGGTGGGATGCTCAAATTACAGTACACTGGCGCAGAGTGATGGTGTGCGGTGCGGATTACGGTGCCCGTACGTGATGGTGGCGGCACCTCCGTGGGGCGGAACAAGATGCGCCGAACTGCTGAAATCGGCGAGAAGGTCAAGTCTTGGACGAAAAATCTCACCGAGTTTTTCACCCTCGACATTGGGAAAATGCTCACAACTTCAGGACGTGTCCATTTTCACAAAGGTATCCGACACTCTTGCCTACGTCGTTGTCATCCTTGAGAGATTTTCACGCAAAAAGGTGTTTCCGCTGCGGGAGGCTTTGATGACACCAACTCGATGCCTCGCTTTTACCGCTAGGCACCGCAGTTCACCGTCGTTGCTCCCAAATTGTACCCCCTTAGAATCACGACTTGTTGGTCACAACCGGGTGCACTGTCTTCATTGTAGGTGCGTTTGCGGGCCGACGACTTCCGAGAGCGAGACTTGATTTTTTGGGTTGTAGGCTACGGTCGTCTTGAGCCGATATCAATAGGCTACAGCGACTTGACGCATCAGTGCCGCGAAAACTTGTCCACCTAATCGGTACAAGGCAAGCTCGACTAATGGTTAAGCCTTAGGTTTTCAACAATCCCACCTAGCGGCTTCAGCGGGAATATGATCCAGAAATCACCATGCATACGCCTTTGGAGTTTGAAGATTGATCGAGCAATGCAGATAATCGCAAAAGCATATTCATTCGGGATGCACGAGCGAGTGGGATCCAGGGAATTGTTCTCGCAGTTGAGCATTTGATGAAATGGGCTTTGGCAATGGTTTTATGTCATGCCAAAGTTGTTTGTATGACCCCCGTAATGGTGATACCTAAAACTATCTTCTGTAGTGTGGCGAGGTTTGCAGCAATAGACTTGCATTGCTGATTGCTGGGGCCTTGCCAGACAATGTCAGTCGCAACTCAATCGTCGATCCTATAGTTACAGCAGATCACTAGCAATAAGCTTCAGTCGAAAAGTGCAGCGTGCTCGAAAAAAGTATGTTTCACTACATTTGCCGGTCCATGCCACGATGACTTTTTTTTATTTGCTCTGGTGCCGGAGGGCTTGCAAGCGAGCACAAACGATCGGTGGAAACATCGGTTGTCAGACATAACACTTTGTGGGATGAAGTGCAATGGTGCGTGTTGTTCACAATAGTCTTGCATTGCACAAGAACATGGTTTGAACAATAGCTGGCAAGTGCCTTGGGAAAGGGTGCTCTGTTGCAGAGTGAGCACTTCAGCAGTGGACTGTTTCCCGTAGGAATCTAACCGAGTCAGACTTGTGGCAGAGTTGGTAGCTTAGATTTCTGGGCATCCCGCAGCGTCGCCGGCAAAAAAAAGCACACAGAACTACCAGCGTTCATTTCAACTTTGGCGAAAAAAGTAAATATGGCGCGCGCGAAAGGAAAGCAAGCGAAGACGACCGAGGAGAAAGGAGTGAACAGCAAAACACCAAGCCGTCGTACAAACGCAGTCTTGGCGAAGGGCGGAAGCTGTGGAGCAGGCTCGAAATGGTACTCAGAGGAAGAACACACTCGTCCACTTCACCAGCAAAGATATTTTGGAGGGAATCCTCCACCATTGTCGAATTGAGGTAATGGAGTACGAGCTCAAGAGATCCTGATCGCCTTGCCGGTCGATTCACGACACCCTTGTCGGCATCATTGCGGCGAATCGACACGCGCTCCAAAACCGACTCAACCAGCTCGAGCAAGAAATGGATGTTGCTTCATCAAAGTTTGTGGTGATGATGAAGGCACGGGCGTTCCGACCTGAATACATGACCTCCCAAACAGCGGGTTTGGCGGCAGATCACGCCGCCGCTAGAATTCGAGCGCTCTCTCTCCTCGCCCATTAGCACAGCTAGGCATTCAGACGACTTGCGCTCGCCATCTTCGTCTTCATCGCTGCTGTATATCGCAAGGACGATCCTAACCAAGCCCATTGCCGTCGGCTTCGATTTGGGAATGAAATCGAGGATTACATGCAGTCTGTGCAGAATCTGTGCAAAAACCCTGGTCTGTGGAGGGGTCCCGACCCTCCTACAGATTCGTACATCTGAGGCAATCTGTAGCACTCGCGAAGTCAATCTGTGGCAATCTGTGGCAATAAGATTCACACTGATCTCTGCAGGAAACAGTCCAAACTCGCATTGCACAAGAACACGGTTTGAACGATAGCTGGCAAGTGCCTTGGGAAAGCGTGCTCTGTTGCAGAGTGAGCACTTCAGCAGTGTTTCCCCCGATCGACGAATGGTACGAGCGCTAGAGCCGGCGGAATTGTGCTGGACAACAAGGAAGTATATTATGGTATGGTATAATATTGATTTGCTGATGATAAAGACTCTTCCGAGCGATACAGTCGCAATGGAGAATTGCGCTTTAACAGGGCGCGTGCGCATCCAGGTTAGAGATCACGTACGCTCTTGTTTCTGGTCTAACCATGGTGGCCATTGCACGGCCAATATTGTGTGCATGATGTGTTGGCAAAACCCCAGCTCGATGGCAATGAAGCTGGCACAGTCAGCACTTGAATCTGAAGGTGTATGCACGACATTAGTGTCGCCTACTTGGAAGTATTCGTTTGGCTGGGCATCTACAACTCTCCATCCTAGCGCTGAACTGGAAGGAGCTGTCGGCTTTCCATGACGAACGCGAGCATGGTGATGCGCTGGATGCGTTGTTTTAGCATTGCAATGTTTCAATCACTGCATTATAATGTATGCAATGAATTGGATTGTGAATACATAAGTTTCGCCATCGCGCTGTAGACGCCGATGGGTGTCGAGCGATCGACAGTCTCGGCATGTTCACGAATTGGTGTCTTCGGGAGGAATTTCACGCGTCAACCTTGGCGACAAGGATGCTCCATCGCAAGCTCGGCCAATCAAGACTACACAACAAGAGTGTACCTGGCAACTTGCCAGTGGCAAGCCACGCAACGGCAAATCTTGAAAATGCGTCTCAAGCTTTCAATGCAGGTCAATGCTTGAAGGAGCAAGCTACTTTCTGAAGTCCACGGCTATGTGTGCAGTAGGAACACGAAAGCGGTGCAGTAAGTTGCAGTCTGCGACTCGGCTGAATCCAGAGTTTCGCGGCGCAGAGTCCGCTCGTTAGCAGCTGCGGTTCGTGTGGGACACATGCGGGCCTCGTCAACACCTCCGAGCAAGTAATCGTGCCGCCCGCGTCAACCAAAGCCGAGCATTACGAGCGCCGCAACCATTCCAGCAGCAAATGAAGCAATGAGGTGAAATCACGAGGCTCAAGTCTCCATGAACAATTGCCAACTTGGCGGATCATGGACAGACAGCACTTTTGCAGCCGTGAAGTTTCAGATTCGAAGCAGCACTTTCACCAGCTTTTTGACAAGCAAAAGTGTGAGCAATCAACCCATGTGCCTATTTTCACGGCGCCCGGCTGGCAGTCTGCTTTCCGCCAATCAACGACAGCTAAAAGGTCTCCATTTTCCACCAATCACTGACCACTGAAAACGTCATCATTCAACGGTGGAACGCCATACAAACCCCAAGCACCAGCAGCATCAACTTTCCCGCGCGACGTCATTCGCTGACGCTGCTCGCCGTCTCACTGCATGAAAGTATACCTCTCCAGCTCACTTCATTTCACTATGCTGCGACACTCACCTCCCTCCCAAATCCCAAAACACGTCCTCCTCCACTTACATCCGCCAAGTAATCACGACCCAAGAGCACACCCACATACCCCTCCTCCCTCCACTTCCCGCCCTGTTTTGATAAATCAAAAAGTGGATCCACTTAGTGGACGCAAGTCACCCTCGTCCGCCCCCTCCGTCCGCTCCCCTCCCGACGTCCTGTCGGCTCCACACCTCAAGTCTCCAGCCAGAAGATGATCTCCCAGCTGCGCCGGCGGTTCCTGGGGCTCCGCATTAAGAAAGACGCCGAGTTGGACGCAAAGATCAACATGAGTCTCCAGTCCTCCCGCTCCGGAAGCCCCGAGCCGAATGCTACGCCCACTACGGTAGTGGACGAGCGCAACGCCTGCGAGTTCCTCGAGTCCTCGCTCACCATCTTCGTCGTCGGCGCCTCGGGCGATTTGGCCAAGAAGAAGACGTACCCGTCGCTCTTCGACCTCTACCTGGCCGGGTACCTGCCCGAGCACGTTATCATCGTGGGCTACGCGCGCTCGGCCAAGTCGGACGCGGACTTCCGGGCGCAGATCGCTCCTTTCCTCAAGCGCAAGACGACGGCGCACTTTGCCGAGGATTTCGACTTTGAGGCCAGGAAGAAGGACTTCCTGGACAAGCTGCTCTACCGCAGCGGGAAGTACGACTCGGCGGAAGACGTGGCTGCCGTCAGCAATGAAATGCTGACCCTCGAGAAGGCCACGGGGCTCGGAGCCTTCAACCGACTTTTCTACTTTGCCATCCCGCCGAGTGTGTTTGTCCCCATCGGCACCAGTATCAAGAAGGCTGCGCTTTCTACCACGGGGTGGAACCGCCTGATTGTGGAGAAGCCCTTCGGCCACGACCTCGACTCGTTCAACGAGCTCTCGAGGGACATGAGCGCGCTCTACTCGGAGGACGAGATCTACCGCATCGACCACTACCTGGGCAAGGAGATGGTGCAGAACCTGCTCATCCTGCGCTTCGCCAACGCCATCTTCGAGCCCATCTGGAACCGCAACTACATCTCGAGCGTCGTCATCACCTTCAAGGAGGACATCGGCACCCAGGGCCGCGGAGGATACTTTGACAACTACGGTATCGTCCGCGACGTCATGCAGAACCACCTGCTGCAGGTACTCTCGCTCATCGCCATGGAGCCGCCCGTGCTCGCCGCCGGCAAGGATTACTCGAACTACATCCGCGACGAGAAGGTCAAGGTGCTCAACTGCATCGAGCCCATCAAGCTCGAGAACACGGTGCTCGGCCAGTACGTGGGCAACCCGGACGTGAACGAGCCCGGATACCTCGAGGACCCGACGGTGCCCAAGGGCTCCGTCACGCCCACGTTCGCGACCTGCGTCATGTACGTCAACAACGCGCGTTGGGACGGCGTGCCGTTCATCATGAAGGCCGGCAAGGCGCTCAACGAGCGCAAGGGCGAGATCCGTGTGCAGTTCCGCCCGCCGCCGGGCGCCTCGCACATGTTCCCGGGCGTGCACATCCCCGTGCAGGAGCTCGTCGTGCGCCTGCAGCCCGACGAGGCCGTGTACATGAAGATGAACGTCAAGAGCCCCGGGCTGCAGACGCAGGCCATCTCGAGCGAGCTCGACCTGTCGTACGCCCAGCGCTACGAGGGCGCCGAGGTGCCCGACGCCTACACGCGCCTCATTCTGGACGTGCTGCGCGGCAAGCAGGCCGCGTTCGTGCGCGACGACGAGCTGCGCGCGGCCTGGAAGCTCTTCACGCCGCTGCTCAACGAGATCGAGAACAACAAGGTGCAGCCGCTGCCGTACGTCTTCGGCTCGCGCGGCCCCCGCGAGAGCGACGAGCTCACGCGCAAGGTCGGCTTCCAGTACCACCAGGGCGCCTACAAGTGGAAGGCTCCCTCGGCCTCGCGCTCCAACAGCGCGCTCTAGGGCGGCAGGCGAGGGTCTCTCGATCTCTCTTTTCCTGTTTTCGTTTATCGCGAGCGCCCGAAGGACGCTCGCATAAGTAGCTTTACCGTATGAATGAACGAACCCGCTTCGGCGAGCGAGCATTCGCGTACATTGTGCTCGTGCTGTGCTCGTGCTTGTCCGATGGTAGGAATCTCACCGCGATTTGCATCGAATTCCTCTGTGCTCCATGACATCTCTGGTGATGGGCCCACTGTAGCGATCGCGATGCCTTTTCCATGCTTGTCGAGTTGATTCCAAGATGCAGCCGCATGCATAACCAGCGAGCCATCTGGGCTTGCAAGTTCTCGTCACCACCGTCCTTGAAAATCCTAGAGCTCGAACACATTCTTGTAGTCATGTCCAAACCCTCAAAACGCCGCAACTCAATGAACACCTGACCAACGTCCAAGTCACCAAGTCACCGACAACTCTCACTCCCATTCTCCTCACCACTCACAGCTTTTCCCACCGACACAACACTTTTTCCATTTCAAAAACTTTTGTTGGTCTCAAACTCAAAAAGTGGCCATACAAACTTCAAGATATCCACAATTCGTGAAAGAGGGAGAGAGCAGCTCGCCATGCGCACCAAACGCAGCCCGAGGCAGCGGCGCAAGGCCCAGCCAGAGCTCTCGTTGGGCTCTCCACACGCCAAAAAAACCGCTAGAGGCGGCGCGCGGACGTGCGCGGGGCCGCACGCGCTCGGAGCCGGCGGCAGCGACTCGAGCGAGCTCAGCGACGGGCCGAGCGCGAAAATGGACGGCAGCAGGCCGCGCGTTCGCGTGAAAAACCTGGCGACGTCGCTGGACGAGGAGAGCGACGCGGAGAATGAGAAGCATAATGAGAAGAAGAAGGCGAGCGCGAGGTTCGTGGCCTCGGAGCGCCAGCTGCAGTTCAACCTCGTGACGTCGTGCGGGAAGAGCGGAGCTGGGGATTCATCCGATGATAATGCCGAGATGGCCGAGCCAGAGGAGGAGGAGGAAGAAGAAGAGGAGGAGAAGGCAGGGTTTAATGGAGACAGTGAGGAATCGGACGACCCGGTGGTGGGGGAGGCCAATTCAGATGAAGAGGAGAAGGAGAGCGTGGAGCAGCCAGAGACTGCTGCTGCTGGTGATAATGAGGAAGAGGCCAAGAGCGATGACAGCGGACTGGTTGGAGAGGAAGTGGTTGAACGAGGCCAGGAGGAGGAAGAGGCCAAAAGTGACGGCAGCTTGTCTGTCGAGGAGGCAGTGGAGAGAGAAAATGCTGTCGAGGGAGCTGATGTGACGACCCCACCGCCGATCGCAACGGAGGAGGCAGCAGCGCCCGAGGAGGCTGCTACAGAGGATGCTGCCGCCGAGGTGTTGTCACCCGTGCAGGATGAGAAGAAGGTCACTCCGCGCAAGAAATCAGCCTCCAAGAAGCGTCGGTCGCTGGATACGGGGTTCTCGTCGTCCAGGACGAGATTGTTCAAAACGCATGAAGTTGAGAAGGTGAGTTGCGGCTTCTACACGTAGGGCTCGATTTCTTGTCGACAGTAGACGCTAACTCATACCTGTATGCACAGCTTTTTACCGAGCTGTACCAAGAGCAGGAAGAGGACGACCGAAGCATGTACGACATCACCATCGACACCGTGCGTGACAACACTTCACAATGCCAACGCTCTGAAGAGGTCGACGAGCTCAGTCTGGAAGAGTACCGCCGGCTGCTCACGTATGGGGAGGTCTCGGTCGAGTCGGTAAGCAAAACGCTTCTACCGCACCTGCAGCTTCGCCCAGACGATGTGCTGTACGATCTGGGATGCGGAACTGGCAAGGTCTTGGTGCAAGCTTTACTTGAAACCAAGTGCGCCAAGGCAGTCGGCATTGAACTGATGGAGAATCGCGTCCAAGCGGGCCAGCGTGCGATTGAACGCTTGACACATCTGGATATCGCGCTTTTGGGGAGCAAGACCGTGTACATTGTGCAAGGTGACATTTGCAAACCTCCCGAGGAAGCCGACATTACGGACGCCACTGTCGTGTTCATCAACAACGTCATGTTTGGCCCCACGCTCATGCTCAACTTAATGCGGAAACTGTCGTCGCTCCAGAATGTGCGGCGCATAGTAACGTTGCGCAAGATTTGTGAGCGCCACCGACCAGAGAAGTGCGTGCGCGCAGGTAGCTATTGTGCTGAGTTTGCGCCGCCTCAAGAGTTTGAAATTACGGTTTCGTGGACCAGCAAGGCGTCCTTGTACGTGTACCAGCGCGTCGATAACTTCGACTGGTTTGTCGATGCCCAAAACTACGCCTACTACGCCCAGTTGGAAGAGATGGGGATATCAGCTGAGCAATCTGTTCGAAGGAGTAGTCGAAACACGAAATCGCCGACTAGAATTTCTGATCAGAAGTCTAAACCAGAGCCCAAGTCCAAGCGTGCACGCAACCCGAGACAAGCACCCAAGCCCAAGGCTACCTCGACCGCCAAGGTTACACGCAAAAGGAAATTGCCTGCAAAGGCAACGGCTGCAAGAACTCCCCGAGCAAAGGCTGTAAAAGCTCGCAAACGGTGAGGATATGATGCCTGTGGGGGGAAAAATAACCGGGCGCAGTCACGGCGTGCAAGAAGCAAACTGATGGTAGCCCCGTTGTGCTGAAGTATACTACTATATGCAGCTAGACCGTTCACTTGCGGTCTGCCAGCAGCCGATCCTAGTGATCGATATCCTGTCAATGCCACAAGACTTGACCATGTCTGTTCGTTCTTGCCCTGATAGTAGTGCTGGTTGATTACCAGCTCGCTCTCTTTTTGCTTGCTGGCCAGCGACTTTGCTCAGATAAACTGCATACCGACGGCTTCGTCGGGCTGGAAGAAGATGGCCTCGTAAAAGTTCCGGAAGGTCTCCATCTCGCCCACACCTTGCGAGTACTTGTTGACGTAGCTGTCGGGTCCCGTGGTCTGCAGCAGCTTGCCCACCTCGGTCTGCAGACACGGGATGAGCTTGGCGAGCGCGGGAGCAGGTTCCGGGGTTTGGGTATTATCTCCGTGCTTGGCGCCGTACACGACGTCATTCAGGTCCTGGAAGGCGTTCCCGCAGAGGAAGCCGAGCGAGTGCAGCAGCGCCGGCGCGAACAGATCGCTCTCGAGCAGGTCCCACAGGTCGTTGAGCAGGCTGATGACCTGCTCGCTCTGCCCGCGCTTCTTGTCCGGGTAGATGAGGAACGCGCGCCACTTGCGCAGCTCCTGCTCCTCTCGGGCCTCGTCCACCGCCGCACCATCGGGTGAGATCGCCGGCATCACATCTGCAAACAGCGCCTGCAGTAGCGCGTTCAGCTCCTCCCGCGGCACGCTCGCCTTCTTGGCCACCTGCCACCTATAGTACACAAACGTTAGCCTACGATACCCTCCATGTAGCTATTAAATGCTTCCAAATCAAAAACACGTACGACTGGAGCAGGGCGCTGTTGTTGACAGCGAGCTCGACGTGGTCCTTGATGCGGTCGAGCGCGTCGTCGAGAAAATACTCCAGCCCCGAGGCCAGGAACGCATGATGAGCCTTGTCTTCCTCGTCCACAGTAGAAATGCCACCATTATCTCCATTCTTCCCGCGCTCAAACACGCGCTTGCCGATCACCGCGAGCTGCGCGAAGACCAGCAAGTGCCACAGCGCGAAGGCCAGCAGCGCCGTCAGGTACCGCGCGAGCGCGAGCCGCTTGGCGTCCTCCCACAGCTCGTTGCGCTTCACTCGGTCGCCCTTGCGGCCGGCCTTGAGCTCCGCCACGACCGCCTCCAGGTCTGTCAGCGCGTACAAACGCGCTCTTAGCCGCGGCAGGAAGCGCCGCACGGCCGCCGCGCTCTCGTCCGTCGTCGAGCGCAGCGCCAGCTGCAGCCGCTGGTGCTCGACGAGCTGCCGCTGCATCTGCTGCGAGAAGCGCTCGGCCTCGCTCACCACGCGCCGGTACGCGTACACGGCGCCCCCCACGGCCGCCGCGCCTACTGTAGCGGCGATTAGCACGCGCCTGTGGCGCCTGGCGAAGCCGCACACCGCCTCCCTCGCATGCCGCAGCGCCGTCCACATGACGGCTAATGGCTCGTTGCACTTGTACTTTCCCCCCTTTCCTTTCCTTGACGTCAACACTTTCGACTTTTTAGAGAGCTTTTCTGGGTTTTGATTGGCGGAAATTGGGGATTAGCGTTTATTTTAGGGTTTCCTTAACGAGCACCTCAACTTGGGATCTTTTAGCAGTGGAGAACTGTTGGCGAGATGGAGGCGATGAGTGCCAAGGAAGGGAGGTTTGACGGGCTGCTGGCGGGGCTGGCGCAGCAGCACGGAGGCGTCGAGTCGCTGCTGGACTCGTTCTTCGACTTCCTGCACCGCCGGACCGACTTTTACGTGGTCGCGCGCGATCCCAAGGCCAGAGGGATGGGATTTCTGCCAGGGCAGGCCCAGGAAAAAGTGCTCCGCGCGTTTCAAAAGTTCCCCATGCGCTACCTGGACGGAAAAGCGCCGGCTGAAGGACACACTGATGGAAGCAGACACAGCCCAGCTGCTGCGGCGTCCGGTGGCGCAAGTGGAGTCAAGAAAGAGGCAACCAGTACTACAATTTCTCAAGAATCAAGGAAAACTGCACCAGCGTCTGCTGCCAAAGAGGAAATCAAGTCTTCACCGCCAGCTGTGCAGCTCACTGAAGAAGGCAAGCAAGGTGGGCAAGTTGGTGGTGATGATGAGGGTTTGGTTGGTATCCATTCCCTGACGAGTTTTTTTGAGTAGTGCCCGTCGGCAACGGAGGAACGACCGAGGTTTACACGTGGACGCAGACGTTAGCGGACGTTTCGGTGCGTGGAACTTGGCTGTGTTGGAAGAACTTCTGGACCCCACTAACCTCAACCATAGGTCCAGGTGGAGCTCCCGAACGGCACCAAGGCCAAGGACCTCGACTGCAAGATCACGGCATCGCATATCCGCGTGGCGCTAAAGCCCAGCGGAGGTGCTGAAGCCAAGGTGCTGCTTGAAGGCGATTTGCCGGAGAAAATTCGGGCCGACGAAAGTATTTGGTCCATTGAGAGTCAACGCACTTTGCTTATCTCTCTGGAAAAGACCCGCGAGACATGGTGGCCGAGCGTCATCCGCGGCGACCCCGAGATAGATACAACCAAGGTAGACTCCACCAGACGCATCGATGAGTACGATCCGGCCACGCAGGGCCAGATCCGTAAGATTGTGTACGAACAGCGGCAGCAGCAGGCGGGCGGGCCGATGATGACACCCGAGGAGCAGATTTTAGCAGAGGCAAAGAGCCTCCCAGGATCTCCGTTCGTGTGAGAATTCGCCATCAATGTATTTAAACAAGGTGTCGAGAGTACGAGGAAGGAGTGTATATAGTTGGTGAATCTTGGCTCTAGCCATAGACTGCGCTGGCTTACAGGATGCCCCAGTGGCGTTCGAAAGCGCTGAGCAAACGGCAGATGGCCTGCGCGCCGCTCATCGGGTACTCGGAGATGGCGATGGTCTCGTCCAGCTACAGGCCAGAGAGAGGTCAGCGATGCCAACCATGCAATATACAAGCCTGATAAACGTACGTAGTTGCAGTTCTCCTTCGAGATGTGGCCGTGCGCCATGGCGCCGAAGATGAACACGACAGGCTCGTCCGCCGGAAGCGTCTCCACAAACTCCCACGGGTTCACAAGCTTTCCGGTACGCGTCAGAGCTATTAAATAATCAACGTCAGCTTTCCTCGATTTCACCATTGGAGCCCTACAACCAACCAACAACGCACCGTATTTCTTGGTGTTAGCCGGCAGGTAGCGCGTGATGGGGTTCTTGATGACATTAAGCAGCGTCTGCTTGCCGTCCGACGACCGGATCTTGAGCGTGTGCAGCAGTTGCACTATAAAAAACCAAAAACGTATCGTTAGCTTTTTGTTGGTGGTGGTGTTTCTTGCCATCGAAATGGCATGAACAATCCAAGCTAACCACGCAAACTCACCCATGAGACCGGCGAAGCGCTTGTAGGTGCGCGGCACACGCATCTGTGAGCTGACATCCACGAGCACGCCCTTGGTGCTCTGGATGTAAACTTTCAGGAACCCAGCCTTGTTGAGCGGCGAGTCGAGCACGGCCATGAGCTCCTGGTGCAGAATGTCGGGCCGCGACTGCGTCGGGTCCTTGTTGAGCTTCTTGTGGACGCTCTTGTGGTCATCGCAGTTGAGCAGCTGGTAGCCCTTGGACGTCTTGACCGTCTCCAGCGCCGCCTGCTCCAGAATGATGATCACCTGCCGCCGCTTGGCGTCCTCCTTGGCCTCCGCAGCGCTCATGCTTCACAGTTAGCTCGGTGCTTGCGTCGATGAGCCTTAGTGTCGACGATTGACACACTGGAACCACTGGCCGCCACCGTCGCGGACTTCCATTCGTCAAAATTGATGGCTACATTCAATCCGATTGGCTTACACATTATGCAATCTTTGATACTATACAATGTTTATATATATTATGCGTATAATAATGTCTCCTTTTGTTTACGTATTATGTGTATTCTATATCTAATAGATACAACAATATGTAATTCTCTCAAAAGAGTGTATCTTGAAGCGTCACTTGGCGACCAGATGACACTTTGGCGAAGGCGATGGCTGCTTGCGGCTCTGTCGCTGCTTCTAGGCTCGTTACCTGTGTACGCAGCGGTGCTCAGGCGCACGTGGACCTCGCAGCCGTGGTGCCGGTCGGTTGAGGCGCCGCAGTGGCCGTTCGCGTACCAGAAGCGCCGCGGTCAGGAGCTCGAGTGGAAGGGCCGAGAGAATCCGAGCGCCCAGGACTTGCGGCACGTCTGCGTGGCTCTGGGCGTGAAGAGCAAGTGCCACCGCTGCATGCCGATCGCCTGCGGCTCCGATAGGTCCGCGACGTGCGAGCTCCAGCTGCAGGGCGTCGAGTGGGAGGACCTACCGAGCAACATCCCGACCGTCTCGGACGTCCCGTGGGCCGTTGGCGGTTCGCATCGATACGACTTCGCCCAAGCCTCCAGAATGTGCATGTTCCTGTCGGGAGGCGACTGCGTATCGCCGTCCAAGAGCGACTACAGCAAGTGCTCTGTGAGGTGCTGGGGATCCGGCCAAAGCTTCCAGACGCAGACTCATCCGACTCGAGGCAATGCGAGCGCTCTGACGAGAGGAGATGTGGACGCATCCGACATTTGGAGTGTTGGAAAAGGTGACAGCAAGCCGCAGGGCTTGGTGTCGACTCTAGCAGGGTCAGGCACGAGAGGATTCGCGGATGGATCGGCCACCACGGCGCAATTCAAGAACCCGCAGGACGTCGCGGTCGACTCGGGAGGGAATGTGTACGTCGCTGACACGGACAACCACGCGATCCGCAAGATAGATGCGACGACCAAAGCTGTGACGACAATCGCGGGAGACGGTGTTGAGGGTGATACAGATTCTGGTGGCAGCGCAGTTGCGCGATTCTCGTACCCGATGGGCATCGCCGTGTTCGAGCCCGCAGGTAACCAGGGGGTCGTCATTTACGTCGCAGACACGGGCAATCACCGCATCCGGAAAATTGTAAATGGTGTTGTGTCCTGTTTTGCTGGACTTTGTGGCAATGGTGTTGAGAGTGCGACGCTCGCTGCGACTCGAGCGCGTCCTCATCCCGGGCTAGCAGACGGCGATCCGATCCAGTCCAGATTCGACTCGCCAATGGGAATTGCAGTTGATCCAGCAACCGGAGTTGTTTTCGTCGCAGACACAGGAAACCACCTCATTCGCAGCATTGCAACCGACGGCACAACCACTACGCTTGCTGGAAATGTTGAGGAGGCTAACGAAGCTGATGACTTGAATGGGAACGACGTGCTAGGGTGCGTGTCGCCATGCTTGCGCGGGGTCAAGGGCTATCGTGATGGGAACCTGACGCACGCGCAGTTCAATTCGCCTCGGGACGTGGCTATCGGACCGCAATCAACTATCGTTGTCGCCGATGGCCACCGTATCCGCCGTGTAAACTATGATGTGGCGCTAACTTCTACTATTGAAGGAATCTCTTCATCTCATCGAGTCGTGACGCTGGCGGGATCCCAGAGCTCCGGAGATGTCGATGGACCTGGAGACGAGGCTTCGTTCACTGCTCCATCAGGAGTTACTGTGACTGGAGACGGAAGAGTATTCGCTGTTAGCCCAGTATCGTGCAAGCTGCGTCAACTTTCGCCTGCTGCCAAGGCTGCGAGACAAGTAACTTGCTCGACGAAAGCCTCCGAAGTTCTTCTCCCAAGTGGATGCTCTTCCTACGAGCAACCAGTGGATGAGCTATTCTACGCAGGATCTCCAGCTATCAACAACATATATTACAACTACCGTCAGCGCTATGACATCGGGTACGACGGCGTTGACCCAGTTGACGGCCCAGTTGTCCCTGGTCGCACCGTTCGCGACTGCACCGGTTCTCCGCCGATCGACGCGTTCGACACCGGCGATTTGTCACTTGCGAGGCGCATCGACGAGTCTCCATTTGACACTCTTCCTTTCTTCAAAGAAGACACAGGTGACGGCACTACTATCAAGGTGCAATGCCCAACAAACTGCCTCATGAGTGGGTCAACTACGCAAGTCATTGGAAGTGGAATGTACTCGGATGCATCTTCCATCTGCCTCGCTGCGATTCACTCTGGAGCGGTCGAAGTTGGCGCCAACGCCGGCAATCTTGGCAACGGCCTTATCATACTTACGTTAGAACGGGGTGTGAACTATGTCAATGACGTTGCTGTTAGAGCTGGGACTCTCGCAAACGGTGTTCAGTCGATCGATATGCCTCCAGACGCTACCCACACATTCAGCCGACTGTTTAGCGTTGTCAAGTATCCCCTAGCGCAAATTGAAGTACAAACGATTGCTGGTGCGCCATCAGCATTGTTGTCAAGGAATAGCGGATGTGGATTTCAAGATGCCGCTCCTCCACTTTCTGCAAGGTTCAATGGAGCGAGCGGAATTGATGTTTACCAGGGCCTTCAATCGCTCGCACGAGGCAGCGATGCATCCAAACTACTGGTGGTGGCTGACAGCCGCAACCACAGAGTTCGAGTCGTGACTGCCGCTTGCTCGAAGATTTGTGAAAACGGAGGCACGTGCACTGGTCCAGACACGTGCTCATGCCTCAGTGGGTGGATAGGCGATGACTGCTCGATTCCGGTCTGTAGCACTGCCTGTGGCGCACGCCAAGTGTGTGTCGGGCCTGACACGTGTGGCTGCATTCCAGGTTACACCGGTCTTCCAGCCTGCTCGACTCCCCAATGTGCTCAAAATTGCGCACACGGGGGTTCATGTACTGCTCCAGATACATGTTCGTGCTCTTCTGGGTGGTTCGACTCCAACTGCACAACTCCAGTTTGCTCTCAAACGTGTGGCAACGGAGGCAACTGCACTGCACCAGACACCTGCACTTGTGCTACTGGGTGGCAAGGAGTTGACTGCCGAGTTCCCGTGTGTCCCCAAGGCTGTCGGAACGGTGGTGCATGTGTGGCACCCGACTCCTGTCTGTGCGCGGCTGGGTGGTCAGGATATGACTGCTCCATTCCCGTTTGCTCTCAGGGAGAGTTTGTTCCTGACCCGAGTGGATATGTCGGTGCAAAATGGCGTCCATTCACTTTTGACAACTTTGTTCCTTGTGATTTCTCTGCTTGGTGCGATGCAACGAACGAATTTGACTGCCAAGGAAGGATTGCGAGTGGACGAAGTCATCTAGTTAGCTCTCTGCCAAGTACTAGATCCAGCACGAACGCTAGCGCTTTTCAATCTGACAGTACAAATTGTGAGTTGATCGAGGTGGGCGAGAATGCTCTCACACAGTTCCCATACTTGGACGAGCGCAACGATTCCAGTGGCTACTTTCGTTTCACACCGCTCACTCCATTTGGATGGAATGCGTCTCTGTTCGCAGACAATGAAGCCACAAATCGTGCTCCATGGCGAGGGATCGAGTCTGAGCACGATGATCGCATCGACTACCCGAATGAGTATTTCCTACCGCCATTTTTGCTAACAAGTGACCGCCAAGTGGCTCTTGTTGAGCGGAGGAGCGTTACACAAGGTGTCTATGCTTGCGCCAATGGAGGCAGCTGCATTGCTCCTGATGTGTGCTCATGTGCATCCGGTTGGATTGGCTTTGACTGTCGGACTCCAGTTTGCACTCAGGGGTATTACGTCGCCTCCCAGTCAAAGTTCGTTGCGGCAGATCCCCCAGCAGCTATACATCCTCGACAGCCGACCTCGAACCCGACATACACCGCAACTGTCGAGAGCATTTCATACGATCGAGTTGATGTCTCGACAGTCACTAGGGGCAACACTCGATACTTGCCAGACCAAGGTGGGTATGCCTGCTCCATCCGAAGCCAGACTCAGTGGGAGAACGCCGAGTATTACGACTTTGAGCACCCCAACTACTTTTCTAGATACATGGATAAAACGCTGAGCGCCGACGGTGCCTATCACACGTATTGGATGGGGATGTTCTGGCCACCACTCTATCAAATATCGAATCCACTGCTAGACGACACTCGCGATGGCTGGCGAAGAGGTGGCATTTGGTCTCGCGTAGCCGGGAATCAATGGCAAAAAGGCAAATGCCTTGTGGAATTCCGTCGAGTTTGCAGCCTGAGCAAAGAGAATGCCGTGTCGTTTCTCGACTTCGTCGCAGGATCGAGCATCAACGGCGACACAGCAGTAAGCGACGATGGTATTACCACTGTCGTGGATACAGATGCATCCTTCCGTCCTCGGTGGGTCTGGGGCCAGCAGCGAATTCAGCGCCAGAACTTCTGGGACGCCTCACTCTTTGGCGTTTGCGTCGACCGCGTGCTGCGTGGATGTTTCAACAATGGCACATGTGTCGCACCTGATACTTGTGAGTGTGCAAATGGGTGGTCAGGCGACGATTGCTCGGTTCCAGTGTGCTCGCAGACATGTTTGCACGGCGGTAACTGCACGCTACCCGACATTTGCACATGTGAGCGAGGGTGGACCGGCGATGATTGCTCCATTCCAATGTGCGCACAGGACTGCCGCAACGGTGGCCAGTGTGTCGCTCCCGACACTTGCAAATGTAAGCAGTGGGCTTCAACGTGGACCAACGCTCGCGGTACTCCAGTGTTCCCATTGCCAGTTACCTCTGACAACGGCTCGGCGAGTGGGAACGCCATGCTGACCGGGTACACGGGTTATGACTGCGGCACGCCGATCTGCGTGCAGGCTGAGACATTCGTGCTCAATGTGGATTCAGCAACGACTCGTGTGACGGCGTTGCGGGGTCACGGCAAGAGCAACAGCCTCGCGTGCACCGGCTATCGGTGTCCCCAATACGATCAGCTCCTCGTGGCAAATGACGGCAAGTCATTTCAGAGCGGCTGCAGTGTCGGGAATCCACTCGTACATTCATCAAGCTCACTATCACGCGTTCAGCAGCTCGAGAACTTCCGCGCCTACAACGACGTGCTCAACGTAAATCGTACGTCGGATGGCTTTCTGTGCGGAGTACTCGCTTGGGAACAGGGCAGCTACGGGGAGCGTTCCACGCGTATCAATTACGTGAACGTGACGAAGACACTCGTGGCTGGCCGAGCGAGCTACAAGCAAGACGAGTATGACCACCATTGGGGAGTTATGTCGCCTGGAGAGGGAGTCTTCATGTGCTACCATCGCGGCACGTGTGTGGCACCCGATTCTTGCTCGTGTGGAGATGGCTGGACGGGCATCGACTGCAATGTCCCGCTTTGCCGTTTTCTCCGAGCCGACGGATCTGTTGCACATGGCTGCCAGCATGGCGGTGTCTGCGTTGACAAGGACACGTGCAAGTGCGCTTTGGTCAACTCGACGCTGCATGATCGCCTTCCAACAGCTCCACCCGGTCTCACGGGCTACACTGGTCAAGAGTGTGCCGTTCCGGTGTGCATACAGGGCATCTATGACCCGCTGTGCAACGTCTCGGGCTCACACAGCACCGCCGATGGCTGCTATCGGTGCAAGAACGGCGGCGTATGCGTTGCTCCCGACGTGTGTCAATGTGCCAAGGGTTGGCAAGGCTTCGATTGCTCCGAACCCGTGTGCGAGCTCCCAGCATCGACGATGACCGCAGAAGTACGTGCCCAGCTTTTCACGGTCGACGAAAGCAAGGTGCAAGCCTTTCTTGACGACCCGTGCGGCGAAAACGGAGGTCGCTGGGGCAAAGAACTCGTCAACGGCGCCCGCATCGGTCAAGGCAATTGCACGCTTCCGCACAAGTGCACTTGCTTGTGCCGGAAGAAGTATGACCCGGCCATCTGCGACGCATCGGGCGAGTTTTGTGAAAAGCCTTGGCACGATCCGTTCAACCGCGAGATCCCGGCGGGCTTTGTCTACGGCACAGACCTGTGCGCTGACGGCTTTACCGGGCTTCTAGACGCCGACGGGAACCACATGTCGTGCCACTTGCAGATATACGTGCCCAGTGCTTTCCGCCGCTACACGGTCTCGTTTGTGGCCGTGCTATCGGTAGCGAGCGTTCTGGCGCTCGTGGCATACTACTACATCCGAAAACGCGTGCGGCGAGCACTTCTACTTGCCAAGGCCGAGCGTCGTCGCTCGAGAAAGAACTCGGCGAGCAACGCGAACGCCATCCGGCCCCAGCCCGGAGCCTTTTCGCACGCCAAACGCGAGTGATAAAAATCAAATAAGGGCTTCAGGTAGTGGCGTATGCTCAACCAACTATGAACTGTTATCAGCTGCGGAGTCAATCAAGCCCACAAACTCTGCGTCACCCGGGTCGAGATTGTTGCAAAGATATTCAAATATCTCATCGTAGCCGCGATAGCGAGCCATCATGAACGCTTTTGAGGAGATTCGAAAATCCACACCACGTTCGACCAGACAGTGAACGACGCCTTCCTCTCCGTAGAATGCCGCTCTCGACAAGGCTGTCTGCCCCATGGAATCAGTAGCGTTGATGTCGGCGCCAATATTCAAGAGACACTCAACGATGCCTCTCTCCCCTTTATCTGCTGCTATCATGAGAGCTGTGCGCCCTGTGTTGTCACAAGCATTCGCATCTGCGCCACGGGAGATGAGAACTTCGACAAGGTCCAAATGCCTTTCAGTCGCAGCTTCCATCAGAAGTGTTTTTCCGCCCTCGCAAGTTGTATCGACGTCCAATCCTTGGTCGATCAAGTATCGAGTTACAGTGACATACCCCCCCCCCCCAATGACACCATAAGTCAAGGCTGATAACCCGTATATCGTCTTTGCGTGCCATTCGGTTCCGTGATCCTCAAGGCACACAAGAATGTCAAACCTCCCAGCTGTGGCTGCACGCATCAACGGCGTAACCCCACTCAAACTTGCAGCATTGACAGCTGCTCCGTTATCAATGAGCACTTGGACCGCAATCACATGTCGATTATCAGCGACAAATCTGCCGTTGCCTGCTGCCTCCATCAACGCTGTGCGTCCTGCCAAATCTTGGACATTCACATCCGCGCCGTGCTCGACAAGAAGGTTTATGATGTCGTATCTGCCATCGATTGCTGCATATATTAGGGCAGTCCGTCCGTCTTCATCTCTCTCGCCCATGTCAGCACCTCGGCTCACCAGACGGGCGACAGCCCTCCAATTCTCAGCTCGCGCCGCACTCGTCAGCTCCATTAGCGATTGAGATTGCGAAGTCCCGTTCGGCAATGATTCGAATCTGTCGAGAGAATTGTGCGACAACGACATGCGGCACAGAGTAACCTTGTCTTGTGTGGGTATGTGTCATGCTGCGTCGACCTGATCGAGCCACACTCTGACGTGCTCGGCCCGTCCCCGCCTAGCCGCTTCAGCCGCTTCTTGGATAACTTCTTGCTGGTTGAACAGTGACGGATAGTGAGATAGCAGCCACCGAACGCTCGCGAGCTGTCCAGCGTACGCGGATCGGATCAGTGCGCGTTGAGAGCAGCCCTCGGTCCGATTCTCGTACAAGAATGTCAGCAGAGGCATGTTGCCGTTGCGAGCTGCCGCATCCATCGCATCGGTAGTGCACCCTTCCCGCTTGTGCTCGTGCAACCAGCGGACGACAGCAAGGTGGCCGTTCTCGGCTGCGTGGTCCATTGCCCGCGTGGTGCAGCCTTCGGTCCGATTCTCGTGTAGATACTTGATAATGTCGAGGAAGCCGCCCTTGGCAGCCAAGTCCATTGCATTCGTCGAGCACCCAGCCGTCGTGTGTTCATGGAGCCATCGAACGACCTTAAAATGACCGTTGCACGCCGCTAAGTCCATGCCTTTCACTGTCCCGCCCTCTTGTCGATGCGCGTGCAACCACTGTACGATGTCGAGGTGGCCTCGCGCAGCAGCGCCGTCCATGGCAGCAGGTGTGCAACCTTCAATACCGTGATCGTGCATCCACCGCAGAACTTGAAGCTGCCCGCACGACGCTGCCTGGTCGACAATGCTCGTGCGCGACGCGCCGAACAAATGCCGGTGGTGCTCGTAAAACCACTCGAGCACGGGGATATGGCCGTTCGTGGCAGCTTGGCGAATGCCGACGGACGTGCAGCCCTCCGTCCGATTGTCCTTGAGCCACTGCAAAATGTCCAAATGCCCGCTTCCCGCCGCGCCGTTCATGGCTGCAACCGTGCAGCCCTCGCTCCGGTTGCCATGAAGCCACAAAACAATGTCTAGGTGACCGTTCTTGGCCGCCAGATCCATGGCTCGCACCGTGCAGCCCTCTTCCCGGTTCCCATGCAGCCACTGAACAACCTCCAAGTGTCCATTTCCAGCCGCGCGGTTCATGGCATGAGCACTGCAGCCCTCCGTGCGATGCAAATGGAGCCACTTGACGACTTGCAGGTGTCCAAACTCGGCCGCGCCCGTCATGGCGTCGAACGTGCAGCCCTCGCTCCTGTTCTCGTGCAGCCACTGGACGACGTGCAGGTGCCCGTTGGTGGCCGCGCGGTCCATGGCAGCCGTCGTTGACCGCTCCTTCCTGTGCTCGTGCAGCCACTTGAGAGCCTCCAGCTGTCCGTATTCGGCCGCCGAGATCGCCACGAAGGCCGAGATCTCGTCATTGGGTCGGAAGCCGTGCAGCCATGCCATCGCCTGGACCTTCCCGCGCTTGGCTGCCTTCCGCATCGCCGCGTCGAGGTTCACAGCGCCGTTTTCGCCATTTTCAGCCTTTCTGGCCGCGATCCTTTGCATTAAGCGCAGCCAGCCGCGCCCAGCCGCGCGCTCCAGCGACCACAGAGAGGAAGCGTCCAGCAACGCGTCCATCAGCCGCAGCACGTGCGGCAGCGCCCCCAGCGCCGGCCGCGCCTCGCCCACGACGGCCACCGCAGTCAGCAGATCGAGCTCCTCATGAGGCTCCATGTTTCCCTTTGAAAAGATGACTTTAATCCGATCGAGGTCCGATCAAGGTCCGATCGCAGTCGAGTACCATCAAATAGGTACACCCAGGAAAACCGCTTTGTATGGCAGGCGCATGGGACCTAAAGCAGAGAAGGAAGGGGGCGACTGACGGCCGACGACTGAACGAGGCGCCGCCATGGCCGACCCCACGCCCTACTGCGTGTGCCAGCAGGTCGAGAGCGGTGCGTGGGCTAGCTGTGGAGGCGCTCTTGGTGTGTGTGTAGGGTGACTGACGGCCGTAAACTTCCAGCGGGCATCATGATCGAGTGCATCCGCGGGGCCGGCGGGTGCCACGGGTGGGTGCACCCGGAGTGCTGCGGGCTCATCCTGACGCCCGAGGAGCTCGAGTCCATCGACTCGTATATCTGCCCGCTGTGCGAGAAGCCCGACGACGACTGGGGGGCCATGAAGGCGCTCAACACGGCGGCGGCCAACCGGCTGATCAAGAAGCAGCGCCGCAAGCAGCTCGAGGCGGCGGCCACTGTAGCCAGTACAGCAGCCTCTACCGCAGCTACTAAAGACAATGAAGAGGCTAAGCAGAAGAAGAAGCAGGCGGCAGGGTGGACGTGTGCCATCTGCGGACATGCGAACCCGGACAGGAGGGTGCGCGAGTGCGCCGACTGCCGGCAGCTGAGACCGAGCTCGAGGAAGCCCAGGGCGTCCTCTTCTTCTGGAGAAAAGAAGAAAGCCAGCAGCTCAAGCAGTAGTAAAGCTGACAAGAAGCCCAGGAAGTCGGAGGAGAAGAAGAAGAGGAGGAAGAAGAAGCCCGGCAGGAGCTCCAGGAAGATCGACTCGGAGGATGACAGCTCGGCTACCGAGGACGAAGCGGGCGCTTCCGGTCAGAGAGAGCCCTCGCGCCGAGTGACCTCGAGGGGAACCAAGCGGCCGAGGCACATCCCCGACGACGACAGCGACACGGACTCGGACGAGGCCGAGTTCCAGATCGAGCTCAAGAAGAAGAAGAGCAAGCCCGACACCGACGCGCTCACGACCGTGCCGTCCATGGTCATTGAGAAGATCATGGGCGTGCGGCAGCGGGACGTGACGGAACCCGCGCCACCGCCGCCGCCGGATTCGGCGTCGGCGAGCATCTTTGCAAATCGCCCGACGGTGACCACGCTGACCGAGTATTTGATCAAGTGGAAGGGCTTCTCGTACATGCACTGTTCGTGGGAAACCAAGGAGGTGCTACTGGATCTGGACCCACTGACGAACAAGCAGCGCATTAAACGGTTCCACGAAAAGGACCACCACCACCATCACCACAAACATCACCACCACCGAACGCTTGAAGAGGAGATGGAGGCTGCTGACCAGCTCGAGTACTTCAACCCGGAGTACCTCGAGATCCAGCGGATCATCGTGCACCGCAACGACGAGCCGATGGCTGCGGACCCCAACTTTCCGGACGCGCCAGTCGATGACGGGTTGCGATACTACATAAAGTGGCGCGTTCTGCCGTACTCGGATGCCACCTGGGAGCGCGCGTGCGATCTTAAGGACGATGTGGCCATCGACAAGTACCAAAAGTCTCAGATCGTTCCTCCGAAGGAACGATGGAATCCTCTGCCACGACCAACTCTTCGCGATTACCGAAAGCTTGACGAGTCTCCTCGGTTTGGCGAAGACGAGTCGCTTCAGCTTCGTGCGTACCAATTGGAAGGGCTCAACTGGCTTATGTGGAATTGGTATAACGAGCGCCCGAGCATTTTGGCCGACGAAATGGGTCTCGGCAAGACGATCCAGACGCTCGCGTTCCTCGATCGCTTGAGATTCAGCGATAAAATTTTGTGCCGTGGCCCATTCTTGGTGGTGGCGCCACTCTCGCTTATCATGCAGTGGCAAAATGAGTGCGAAACGTGGACCACCATGAATTGCATTGTATACCACGGCAACAGCGACTCCCGTGAGATCATCCGCAACTTCGAGTTCTACTATATGAACGACAAGAACCAGCCCGACAAAAGCAAGCCATACCGATTCAACATTCTCGTCACGACGTACGAGATTGCAATCAAGGACATTAGCATGCTCTCGAAAATCAAGTGGCGCTGCTTGGTCGTCGACGAGGCTCATCGTCTCAAGAATCAGTCGTCGCGTCTGGTGGAGCAGCTCCGCTCGCTTCAGCGCGACCATTGCGTGCTGTTGACGGGAACGCCGCTCCAAAACAAGACCGAGGAGCTCTGGGCGTTGCTGAACTTTCTGGATGCCAAGTCTTTTCCAAGCGTGACGGACTTCCTTGCCAAGTTTGGCGATCTGCACGAGGCTCAGCAAGTTGCCGACCTGCACAAGATGCTCAAGCCCTATCTGCTTCGACGAGTAAAGGAAGACGTTGAAAAGGCGCTACCACCAAAGGAAGAAACGATCATTGAGGTCGAGCTCACACCTGTCCAGAAGCAGTGGTACCGAGCCATTTACGAGCGCAACACAGCATTCCTGAACCGCGGAGGCAACCCGCACAATGTCCCGAACCTCATGAACGTTATGATGGAATTGCGCAAATGTTGCAATCACCCGTACCTGAACAACGGCGTGGAGGATATTCTGAACGAAGGATTGGCCTCCGACGCTCAGCGGCATGAGATGATGGTCAAGTGTTGCGGAAAGATGGTGCTCATTGACAAGCTACTGCCGCGCCTAAAGGAAGGCGGGCATAAAGTGCTCGTGTTTAGCCAGATGGTGCGTGTTCTCGACATCATCGAGGATTATCTGCGATACGTTGGACACCTCTACGAGCGTCTGGACGGCAATATCCGCGGCAACGATCGCCAAGCTGCCGTTGATAGGTTCGTGAAGCCCGAGTACAACCGCTTCGTGATGTTGTTGTCGACAAAGGCTGGTGGCCTTGGCCTCAACTTGACAGCAGCAGACACAGTCATCATCTTCGACAGTGACTGGAACCCGCAAAACGACTTGCAGGCGCAGGCTCGTGCCCATCGTATTGGCCAGACACACTCTGTGAAGATTTATCGCTTGATTACTCGAAAGACGTACGAGATGCACATGTTCCACAAGGCTTCGCTCAAGCTTGGCCTTGATAAGGCTGTGCTGACACATATGCGACGCGAGAACGAAGACTCGAAGAAGAAAATCTCAAAGGCGCAAGAGTCAAAAGAGATTGATGAGCTGCTCAAGCGTGGCGCATATGATGTATTCCGCGACGATGATACGGAGAGCGAGCAGTTCTGTGCGGCAGATATCGATCAGATCCTGCAGCGGTCGTCCCAGGTTGTGCAGTACGAGCAGCAAGCAAAGTCATCGTTCTCCAAGGCTAGTTTCGTGTCCGCGACAACCTCGGACGACGTGGATCTGGATGATCCTGACTTTTGGAAGAAGGCCGTGGGTTTATCGGAGCCTGATCCGACCGAGCTCGAAGGTAATCTTCCCATTCAGCGGAAGCGTACACGTGTCAACCGCTTTGGCGCGAATCTGGGCTACTACTCGGATGAGGATGAAGATGACGTCCAATCTGTCGACAAGGATGCCGAGAAGAAAGATGTCGAAGACAAGAAAGAAACGGCACGAGAATGGACTGCAAACGGTCGCGACCGACTGCAGCGTGCTATTATGCATTATGGATTTGGACGTTGGGAGATCATCCGCAGCCAAAGCGGAGGAAGCCGTACGGTCGTTGAAGTCGAGAAGTTTGCGCGCGAGTTTATCTACGTATCCGGGCTGTCGTCTGTGGATGCACTGACGTCGGCCTCCAAAGACGACTCGGCATTTGTCAAAGCTTCTATTCGCGCGGCGGTTTACGCTCAGCGCGAAAATCTGATCAACGAAGAGGAGCTTCCTGCCGTTTTGAAAGATGAAGACTTTGTTGGGAAGTTCAAGCAGGGCGGCGGACGACGTGTTCTGATCCGCCTCGATATGTTGGACCGGCTGCAACGAATGGTTGGTGCAGCTTGTGACGCATGCGATGCTGAATTCGAGGCAAATGCCAGCAACATGGATCAAAAAGAAGGTGTTGACAGCGACGAGAGTAGTGAGAAGCCGAAGAAACTGCGGAAGCCACCCCCTCGCACCGCAGATGGGGACGAGCGCGTTGCCTTCTACGGCGTTGACATGATATCAAGCCGCATTGTGATTGCAGATGTGGGAGAGCGGCCATCGTGGGCTCAAATCACACCGTGGTGGAATATGGAGGCTGATCGAAGCCTTCTTCTTGGAGTGTACCTCCATGGGTATGGTCGCTGTGCCCAGATCATCAGCGACCCGCGATTGTACTTCACCAAGGCCGAGATCAGGGCAAAGGCTGAAGAAGAAGCGGCAGCTGTCCAGGCCGCCGAAGACGCTATCACTGAGAGCACGGCTTCCACTCCAAACGAAATCCAGGTGGTGAAAGACCAAGCAAGTGATGATGTTAGCATGAGCGACGTGGAGTCGGAAGGCAACAGCAGTGTCGTGACTGCCGACGAAGACGTGACGGACACAAACAGCCAGAAGAGCTTATCTGTCAAGAAAGAAGATGGTGAGAATGCGTCAGACTCTAAGTTCAAACAGCCAGAGGTGCAGCACATGAACCGATTGCTGTTCTGGCTTTTGTCGGCTGATGACATCAAGAAGCAGAGGGAGGTGGAGGCGGCCAAGAAGGAGCGCATCGCATTAGAGCAACAACGACAAGCAGCTCTTGAACGCCAGCAGCGTGGTGCGGCACTTCGGCGACTGGAGCTCAAGGCCATGCAACTTGCTCAACTGGACACGCTTCGGCAGCTTGCTGTGATTCACAATGCTCAACAAATGCCAGAAGAGGTTATCGTGGCAAGTACTGGAGCACCAACTCAAAAGGTCAAGCAGACAGACTGGACGAAGGAGGAACGACGAGCTTTCTCATACATGATTGCGCTGCATGGCGCGCCGCGAATCTTGGCAAAGGAGTCGTTGGACGGATCGCCGTTACCGTTCGTGACAGAGCAACCTCGTGTGTTCCTGTGGCAGACTGACAGTGTATCGTGGACCAACATTGTGCGTTGGGGCAAGCTCAACAAGACTCCGGCACTCGCACGAGCCTTCTTCTACGAAAAATTCTTGCCGAGGTGCCGCGAGGTGGCGGCTATTAAGGCGGACCCGCTTGGCTCGGACCAGCGTGCAGTCGCTCTTGGTGACTTGATCGGCATTGAGTACGTGGACGCAAACGAAGGCATGCTGGCTCACGGGTTGAAGGCACGCAACATGGCGTGGATCTCGCTGCGGCGGATGCAGCTTTTGCACGACATTTTGGATATTGTGTCGAGCGAGGCCCTTATATCAGCGCTGGTGTCAATGCTGCGTTCGGGTGACCCTGGTCTTGTAGCAGGCATGCCAGTCTGGTGGTGTCCGTGGATCCACGATCTGGGCCTGTTCTTCGGCATGGCACGCTATGGTATCTTTGGGTGGCGGCAGACGCTGCTGGACCGTGAACTGCCGTTCCATCGTGCCGCACGCGAACACCATATCCGGTCAGTGTTCCTGGACGGCACGGCAGAGATGGAGCCGTTGTACAGGCATCTTTTCGACTCGACAGTAAGCATGGACGCGTGGCTCGCTCGAGTGTCAGACGAGTTCCCTGCACTGGCGGTGCTTGAGGCCAAGGTCCAATCTCTTTGTGCTAGTGTTCTGGGAACGCAGCGCATTGAGGAGCGGTACGTCGAGCCTGAGGGCCGAAGCGAGTTCAGCATGCCAGACGCCGGCAACTGCCTCGAGGAGCTCGTGATGGCAGCCGTGCGAGAGCAGGACGGTGCCAGTTCCGCGCGGTATTTATCGAGCAAGAGCGTGAGCAAGAGCGCGAATATGGACAATGGCGACGCACAGGCGGCAGCGAAGGCAACAGTACCGATGCAAACACTCGTGCCGTCCAGCTAGAAAAATTGTCAAAGCAGAAAAAATGAGGACTTGATGATACTCACATTGATGGTTGTCTTTCCATGCTGACCAGTGCATCTAAGGTCGGCAGCACTCGAGACTAAATAGCAATCGCAGTGATCGGGGCTTAGAACTCGTACACGAACGACGTCTTGGGCTCGTCCTTGGCTCCTGGCTGAGGGCGCTCGTCCACGATCGCCACGAACTCGCTCTGCGCCGGCGATCTGTCTGCTGCGGGCGTCACAGCCTGGGCCATCCCATTCACCGAAGACGACGACTTCTTGAGCATGTACCTCGTGCTTTTGTTCTTGTAAGGTTGTAGCCCCGGTCGTGCTGCAGCAGCAGTATCAGCAGCAGCAACAGGCTGCTCTTTCGAGTCCGGAATGACCGAAAGGCTCTGCCTCACAGGCGCCTTCGCTGCTCCTTGCCGGTCCGCTGCGGCCTGCTGCACCGGCACATTCCACGTCGACGTTGAGACTCCCTGGTTGCTGGTGCGAAGGTTGGCATCCATGGACTTGCTGCTGCTGTGATTATTGTTGTTGCCGGTTTGGTCCAAGCCGAGCATGTGCACAGCATACTCGACATCACTGGGGGCCTCCTCATCATCCGTGTAGTCGTCGATAAGCCGGTGCACCTCCATCTGGAAGCGCGCGAGGTCACAGACGCAGAAGATGATGGCGATGCCGAGCGACGGCCCCGACTTGACCGTCATGTCGTCGTCCCAGACGAGGAACGCGAGCGAGTAGACCCAGGTGAGGATCTTGAGCCGCAGCATGTTCCGGTCCTCGTTCTCGGGCGCCGGAGCGAACCGCGGAGCCACGCGGTGGCCGTAGACGAGCACGAGGCTGAAGAGCAGCGGCTCCCACGAGAGCGTGTAGGTCGTCTGCAGCTCCTGCTCGTCCTGCTCGGCCGCGTCCTTGGTCTCGAAGAAGCTCAGCACCAGCTGCATGGACAGCTCCAGCTCCAGCAGCGCCCCGAGGAACCGCTTCAGCGAGCTCTCGTAGTGCTTCTCCAGCTCCGCCACCACCCCCATCGCCATCTTCGCCTCGATCCAATGCAGGCAAAATTGTTCAGTTCGCTTTCGCTCCGACTAGCAATATTAATCGCATATATATTACATTAATTACACTTAATGTACATATCTACACTACAACTATGCTCATTTATCCTCATACCAGCCCAAAATCCTCCGAGAATATACATATATAGCCTGTATCTATTTGGTTTCCCTTTTGCATAGCCTGGGTCTTCTTCGCGATCCAAAAGCCCCATTGTCATTGTTGGAAAAGGGAGAAAGGCCGGCAAGCTAGATGGCGACGGCGTGGGGGCCGCTGCAGCCACTGCTGGCGCTGCTGATGGCGCAGCTGGACGAGGCAGCGGACGCTGAAGACGGCGGCGTGGGGCGCGCCAAGGCGCTGGACGCGGCGCTGGCGCGGGAGATGGCGGGCGATGAGATGGCGGCGGCGCTCAAGGCGGCGGCGCTCGAGCAGCTGGACGCGGCGCTGGCGCACGACCTGCTGGACGGCGGCAGTCGCCCGGCCTCGCAGCTCATCCTGCTGTACGTATTTTGTCAAATAGCGTAGATAGGGAGGAGATGCATGCAGGCTGATGGGAGTGGACAGAGCGGCCAAGGCGAGCAAGATTGAGGTGCTGCAGCAGCGCCGGCTGGTTCCCGAGCTGCAGCTGCAGGTCGCGGCCTCGGCGGCGCTGCTTGTCAGCCAGGTGGGGAGGTTCCTTGTGCGCGTGCCCATTTCGGTGGTAAACAAGGAGCTGAGGCGAGGTGCGGTCAAGCTGATTGGATTCGAGGGGTTTGAGGATGGGAATGGACTCTGATAGTGATGCCTTTTGTGTAGTGAGCCTCTTGTGTGCTACGCTCGCGAACGTGGCGGTGGAGATGGATGCGGCCATCAAGGCCGTGTTCCCGCTGCGCTCGCTGCTCTCGCGCTTCCACCATCAGCCTAACAGCGCGGTCGTGACGCCCATCCACGGCCACTTCTTCTATTTATGCCTACGCGCCAAGACGTACGCAGCGGCGGCCGATGTGCTAGCGATGTGAGTATCTACCTTTTTCTCCAGTGATGTAGATCAACCTATGATCATTTGCTTACCACTGGCGATGCTGCAGGCCTCTCTCCGAGATCCACCCTCAGCCGCAGCTCGTTGACAGCGTTGATTTCTTGCGATATGCGTATTATGGAGGCGTGCTGCTGCTGGGCCAGAAACGCTTCCACGACGCCATCGACTTTCTTCTCCTTGCAGTCACAGCGCCTGCAGACGCGCTCAGTGTGTTCGTCATCGAGGCGAACAAAAAGCTCGTGCTGGCGACGCTGCTGGCTGACGGAGAGCCTGCGCCGCTACCCAAGTACACGTCGTTCGTCGTATCGCGCCATCTCGAGAGCCACTGCGTGATCTACTCTGACCTTGCTCGCGCGTTTGTCGTGGATCGTGATGTCACTGCCATGCGCGCTGTAGTTGAGCAGCACGAAGCTACATTCTCAAAGGACGGAAACCTTGGTCTTGCGCGCCAATGCATCGTTGCGTTGCAGCACCGTAAGCTGCTGCAGCTAACGCGGACGTACGCCACCATCGGTCTAGCAGAGCTCGCTGGTGCTGCTGGTATCGCTGGGAATAATATTAGCATGACCGACGGAGCTCCGCAGGAGCCAGTGGTTAGCACTGCTGACGCTGAGAAGATGTTGCTCGAGCTCATTTCGAGTGGACTAATGGAGGCCGTGATCGACCGCCACGAAGGAAAAGTGACTTTTGTGCTTGAGGACGAGAGTGGCGACAAGGCTGAGTTAGACAACGCCGAGATGATGCAACGCTTGCAGCAGGAAATGCAGAAGCTGGTGTTTGTGGCTTCGCGCCTGCGTGACATGGACGCTGAGCTTGTGACGAGTGCCAAGTTCCAGGCCAAGCTCGCCAAGGACAAGGACCGACGCCAGCGTCTGGCAATGCACAATCAGCAGAGTGATGAAGGGATAGATGCCGCGCCTGGGGTCAGTATGGACACATCCGAGTAGTGCTTTCGCAGCGTTGCGCAGTTATTGATGTGCTCCAACTGGGAATCTCAACCAAGAGTTTTCTTTTCGAGTAATTGATCTATGCACTGTCTATCTATCATCTATGTTGGTTTTTGTTTACTGCATGACCAGGGCGAGCTGGATCTTCTTCTGTCGCACTAGCGACACCGGGTTCTTCATGCGAATCACACGGCAACGGGCAGCGTCACCAGCGTTGAACACGCGGTAAATGCTGTATGTAGATCCATGCATGGCTGCCTGGTCGAGCTCGTTCATGCTGATCTCGAACACGCCCTTTTCCATCGTGCGAGTCGACTTGACCTCGACGTACTCAACAACGGTACCACTGGTCGCTGAGGACAGCGTGATATCATACGGCAGCCCAGATTCTTCCTTCTCGTTCACCCACGTCACACTCAACTCGGAGCTGTCACGATGCGTTGCTGCAAGCTGCTTGTAGACGTACTCCTCGCCCCAGCGGCCAATTGCTGAGCGCTCCTCAACCGAAAGTGTGTTACCGAGTGGCGTGGCGCTCGCAATAGAAGGTGGAGGTACAACAGTTGTCTGCATTGGCAGTGGAGGCAGTGGCAACGATGGATCAGCCTGTGCTGTCGGGTAGCGATTTGTCCACTCATCCTGCTCATAACTGCCGTTGTTGTTGTTCGAAGTAGGGAATGGAATTGTCCATGGCCCAGCTGGAGGCGCGTTTGGTTCGTTGGTACGCGTCTTCTTTGGTTGCTGAAAGCTCTCTTCGCATTCAACTTCTCCATCTTTAAGGTCTTCGATCGCGCGCTTTCTGCTGACGGTGTGATTGGTGAGAGCAGGCTGTGTGCTAGGAGGGCTTTCTCGGTCGTTTTGTGAAATTACCCACAGCTGCTTATTTTGATCAGAAGGCAACAACGGCAGATGCTGGGTCGCCAGGAGCCACCGCTCTCGATCGAAACCTACGGGCTGTAGCGACGAGAGGTACAGCATGTTGGCGACGCTTGATGCAGTAGAAGGCGGTAAACCCAGAAATTTGCGCGTGAGCTCCATCAATACAGGGAAGAGTGCCCGCATGTCATCGTCGCCAGCAGGAGTCTCGGACAGGAACATTATCGATTGTTCTGCGTCGTAGAATGCCGCAATTGAGCTTTGCCGCTGACTGAACACACCGTCAACACGATACACGGCTTGAAGCGCGTCAGGGCCCTCCACGACAACACACTTAAGCTTGTTTACATTTGTCTGAAGATCCAAGTGAGGAAGTCGGTCGTAAATGGAACAGTGGTGGTGATAAAGCACTCGCTGGGCTAGAGCGATGCCTTCAAGAACAGCATTCACTATCTCTGTGCTTGCAGGGCGCTGCGGCCCCAAAGTGATCACCTCGTGCGCCATACTTGCTTTGAGGGACTTTAATCCACACCATTCAAGCAGAAAATGTCGGATAGTGATGGAATCAATGCCACTTTCATCTTTCTGGTCGCAATCAACAAAGTAGTCAAATGAATACAGCTCCAGTAGTGACAACGATGGTGCGCTGGTTGTCGAGGACAACAAAGCACTCTCTTCCAGATCAACTTGATCGTTTAGGTACAGCTGAATCGGCTCAACAAACGTTGAGGCATTACCACTGCTAGGGAACAATGGGGCGCTCTGAATAGCCAAGCGGAAGTCGCCACGTGACGCTTGCCAGTGCTCTTCAGCAGAAGCGAAGTTTGACGCCCATTTTGAAATCACCAAGCGCAGCAACTTGGCAAATTTCTTCGCCAGAGTCTTCGTAAATTTGCCTTGCATATCGCCCGATGAGGCTACGTTGTGAGAGAGTCTCACAAGTGCATTGCACCACTCCTTAGGATGGTTGGTAAGACTATCTGAAACAGACGAGAGCCGAGTTAACGACAACAAGGGCTCAAGCGACGATGCTTTATCACCCTCCAGCTCGACAATAGCAATCCCCAGACCGCCTGTTGAGCCGCTATCCTTTGATACCTTCAAAATTGAAGAGATACTCTTGTGCAGTTTCCGGTCGGCATCGGAAACAAGGCGAACTGGGCGAAGGTGGCTCGATGGGTTACCAGCTGAGGAATAACAAGGCGAGTAACTCGGTCGATCAAGGACTACAACCGGTAACCAGGATGATGCCTTGAGAGCCTTTTTTACTGCCCGTAGATCGTCCTTTGCCAACGTTGACTTCCGAATCCGCGTCGCAAGCTCCTCGAGAACTGGTAATATTCTCTTTGTCCATTGGCGTCGCTGTTTTTTCTTTCCTTTCTTGTCATTATCAGATGGTTTCAAGTTGTTGAACACGTCATTAGAGTATTTCACAAGAGATTGGCTCAAGAATACTGTCGATGGCTTCTTCAAGACACCACAGATTTGAACAAAGAAGTCGCGTAGAGAAGCGGGATACAGGTCTTCCAAAGTTGCAAGTGGAGCATTGTAATCCGTGGAAGACCACACAGCTTCCTCGCTTCGAATCCAAGTAGGTTCATCATCTCCCTGGCCGTCGGCCACCGCACAAATCAATTTTCCTTCGGTAAAGCGCGAAGCGATTGAGTTGTGAACATCCGGCTGCACTCGCTTCGACTGTTCCCATAGAAAAGCATACATTGATGAGATGCTGCTTGCGGTCACTTTTGACGTAGCTGCAGACAAACTTGACAATACACTGAGTACATCATCCACTTCTGCTGATACTTTCAAGCCAAGCATGTCCGTAGCGAACTTGCGATGACGCCATGAGTGCTGACATAAATGAACGGATCCTGAAGGGAACAACGTTTCAGTCTCTGCTGATTTGAGCCACATCCCTGACGCCAATTTCCACTCGCCGCGTGAGGAGATCATCCAGCATCGAGATTGCCACATCCGCGTTATAGCAGCAGGTGAGGTGGAGTCATCATCACTACTATCACCACTGTTAGGATTCTCCAACAGCTCGCGAACAACCGTATCTGCAAGCCATTGATTGTCAATGTAATCTGCTAACTGTGCTGAGACCATCGCCCGCAGACGCACGTCAGATTCGTCTTCAAGCCATCGTAGCACTGGATCCAGCGCCAAAACGGACGCGGCTGTGGCTGTTGAGCCACGACCAAATATCTCTGGCATTCGACACACGTCGACAAAAAGCGTTTTCCACGCTGCTTCCGGGATATTGGGTACTGCAAAATATCTAGGAGACACAAGTCCCAAGTTTGGCTCCTCACACTCGTTGTCTACAGCTTGTTCAATACGCCGAAGCAACCAGGGCTCGACGACAGGAAGTGCTCGCACCACGGATGGAGCCAAAACCGCCAGAATATCGTCCTCATCGGTGAAATCGGCTCCCACGAATCGGTTGAAGCTCGTCAATACGCAGCATTTGGCACGAATGTCTTCGGCAAGCGCGCAGTTGACTCCACCACAGTCTGAAACGTGAGTTGCCAGCACAGCTGCAAACTCAATCATCCGAGTTGGCGAGACTAGAGCACGGACACCTGAGGTCATGGGTTTGCTGGCAGCAGCCATTTCTGGTAGAATGTAGCGAGAAATGACTTCATGCTCGTCCACAATCTTAATGCCAATGTTTCGTGTCAAAAACGTGTGTGCTTCTTGGAATCCTTTTGCAGCCACAGAAAACTCATCACTCAAGATGTGAAGCTCCGACACGAATGCATTCACACCAGGCTGAGTCTGCGTGTTAGTCTTCAGTTCTTCGCTTTTGGAATATGATGGTGGGAAGTAGATAGCATCGTTAGCATCAGCAAGGGAAAGCCATTTTGATTCGGCCCCTTGAAGCGGGAAGAATGGGATCAATCGCAGCTCTTGGAGAAGGAGCTTTGAGTGACGCTCCCGCTTTGCGACTCGCGCGAAAAGTGCAACTATTGCCGCTGTCCAGCGTGGGTCATTCTTTGACGGGGACAGACCAAGAAGCCGCATCACGTGGGAGGCATGGAGTTGCTCGATCCGGAGCTGAAGACGAAGTGAAGCACTCATACTTGCTGCGACTTGAGGATCCAGTTGGCGTTTGTTGAAAATGGATTCGAGTAGCTCCTCCGACAGTGCATTGGACTTCACAACCGGGTCGATTCCATCTTCCTCGTCCGTTTGACCCCAGACATCACTGCAGTCCAGAACGTCCACAGGTCGGAACAGAGTAACTTTCGATGCATCAGACGAGAGGCACGGCAACCAACGCGCGTATCGAAGTGCTCGCATTGTATCGGCAACTGCTGATCTGAAAGGTGCCTGGACTTCCGTGTCTAAAGGAAGCAAAGACATCAGGTGCGTTACCCACACCTTTGCATCTACGCCAGCCTCTGTTGCTTCCTTGGCAAATGCTTCAACGGCTTTGACAACAAGCGATGGTAGCTTCGAAATGAGCCACTGGTTCCACTCACTCCCGTTGATGATAGCTTCACGAGAGCTTGGAACTTCAAAGTCACCCTGAATAATAAAGCGAAACCCATAAGAACGCAATGGGAGGTACGCGAACACCTGTTGCAATGCAGGTCGAACAGGCTCCGCGGATGTGCCTTGGGTTGAAGGGTCAAACGGGATCGCGACTGCAAGTTCTGTCTCGTGTGGCCTTCCAGCCTCAATGAAAGCTTGCGCGACGCTCAGCTGGTCCTTGGCCACAAACCAGCGTTGTCGTGAAATGCCATTTTGGCTATCAGATAATGCATCAGATGCCGAGGGTACTCTTTCGCTGTCCATGGATCTAGCAAATAACTCGACAATCTGATGATCGCAAGTAGAGGAGGGTGTTTCCATCTTGAGAAAGTGGGTGCTCACATTACGCACTTCATCGCGGATCCGCAGCGCTCGGATTCGATGGAGAAACAATAAGATCGATGGCTCCACGGCCAACAGAGATTCCGATATCGCGGCTGCACGTTCGGTCGACCCAGAGTTCAGTGGTAATACGAACGTCGTCCCTGGCCGTGCCCATCTTGAGCTTGATGACGCACCCTCCTCGACTGTGATCCAGTGCGGTAGAATGTATCCCATCCCTCCGCCGTACTCTGTATCACGCGCGCGAAAGCGGATGTGGAAACCGTTAGAGTGCACTTCGGGCGTGTCGGATACCTTGAACACACTCTTAAACCCGATGCCCTTCTTGCCAATACTGCGGGAGGACGAGTCATTTTCCTTCGTCGAGGCACCAACGTCGCAAATAGCGCGGATGTTTGCTTGTGAGAATCCCACCTCGTTATTATAGAACACGATCTCGCCGTTGTGTGTGAGTGTGAACTCGCTGCGTGGAACCACGTCCAGGTCGTATGTGTTGTCATCGGCATTCTGGAGAAGCTCGAGTACAAAATGCGTGTTCTCGCTGTAAAGCTCATCACTGAGTCGCTTCAGTGCACGCTCGAGCCGCTTCCGCTGAATTGCAAGCACAGAGCGTGCAGCTTCGTCTTGGATGTCAAGGCCGACTCCAAATTGCTCGCGGCGCAACACCTCGATAAAAGCTTTGCAGCTTTCCAGATCAGAAGAGATGCTACTGGTATGCAATTCTTCACCTGAATCGTTCAAGGCCCTGGTGACGGGGTCTGTGCTCGATGCGGCGTTGAAATACGCCGCTGCACTGTCTGACTTTGAACTCAGGGCATCTTCCATAGCGACACCATCCATGGCTCCTGCATTTGCTTCAGCTGTTGCGATAATTTTCTCATTAGGATTGTCGGCCCCGGTACTTGGAGGTTTACTATGACCTGTCCACTGCTCGCGCTGAGTTTCCGCTAGCCTCAATGCACCTCGCCGATCAAGCAAGGCCAGCATAGCATGCTCAGCATCTCCGGAACAGGCGAGCCATAGCCGCTCACCCAGCCCCTGTGATGGTGATGATAGAGCAGGCTCGAGTACGCTGCAGATAACCTCTCTAAAATCAGCAGGTGTAGACGCCAAGACGTCCACTACAAAACGACTTGCAGGATCATTGCACAATTGGTTCTTTGTCGGCTCGTGTGCTTGCTTATCTTTCGCCAAAGCAATGAGCGCTCGCAAATGCACTTGAACAAGCTGCAACGGGAAATCACTGCTTCCCGATGTCACGTAAAGTGACACGAGAGTGGTCGCGACGAAACCTGTGGATATTGATGTGGCATTCGCGGAGGCGTCCTGAGCATGGAGCTCCAAATCAGAAGCCGTAGCGTTTTCGTTAATTCGCACAATCTCCCCATTTCGGCATGACACAAACATCAACGATTGACGCGATGAAACGTGCGAAGAACGAGCCGCATGATCAAGTAAAATCATCTCATGCGCACGAATGAACGGCAGTAAGGCACCAAGTTCAGGCGCATACCGCTCATTCCAGTTCGTGAACTGCCCCACATCAACAATCACGCACGGACATGCAATCACATGCTCTGCGGCCTGGCGTGTGAGCAGCTGAATGCTCGCCGACTCACCTTCTTGCTGTGTTTCCGATGCTCCCGATGGAACGGCAAGTGCCTCCCCAATTTGTTGAGGCAACAGGAGGGCGTTCGAGAACTTGACGATTGCCGTCGGGTGCGTTGATTTACTCAAACCAGTTGCATCCGCTTGAACTGCTAGCATCTTCATGACTTGATCGAGGGTGCCAATATCTAGCTCGTCAAAAGAGGTGCAGCTGAACTCGATACACGCATAGCGTTCAATCCACTGCAACCGGCGATCCAATGGGGCAGCTGAGAGTTGTGGGGATGACTCAATAGTCCGTTGACATTGAGCAACAAAGTCCAAAACAATTTCCAGCGAAACGGTAGACTTCCCTTGCTTATCAGAATCGATCGAATGGCTTCTGACGTCGCTGATTTGCAAGTCGTCCAGCAGCTTGAGCCAGTGAGGTGCCTCGTCGAAAGCCTCAGCCAATTCAATCGTCGAGTGGTCTTCATTAAAAGCAAGATTGCGGATTATCTGTAGCAGCGAGGAGTTCGACGGTAGAGAGTTATCTGCAGTATCATTTACAGGAAGGCGGCCGCTGAATTTCTCCAGAACTTGACTTTCAACTGCAGAGAGTGCCTCGAGGAGTTGTTTTCCATTCTGAACAGTGTCAAAGGCAGCATTTGCATCGATAAGCTGATGAAGCTCATGCAAGAGCTCTGATTTGGAAGTGGTGCTCTTGGTCTCAAGTTTTGTGGCTGTAGGTACCTTTTCCTCGGCGTTCATCGAGGGGGACTCCTTTTTCTTGGTTTCCTTCGATTCGAATTCCTCTTTCTCTTCGTCGTCCGAGTCAACGTGACACTCACATTGACAGGAGCAGCGACAAGCGTCTTTACCGACACAGCAGCAGTCGCATTCCTCTCCTTCGTCGCTTGCATCATCACGCTTGGAAGCGCCGGCTTTTGACTTGCTTTCCCCTTTCTTCTCACTATCCTCCTCGTCCTCTGGAAGCCTGTCGTCGCTCAGCAGCAGTGCATGGATCTTTGCCATGATGCCGCAAAGCACCCACGTAACAACCTTGAGTCTTGAGTGGTGCTTGCTTTGGGGCGACGAAACGAGGAACCGCGTCATTTGGTTGCGGATCTTGAGATCTGTCTCGGCAATCGCCTGAGATGATATGGGCCGTCCTCGGTACTGCTTTTGGTTGGGTTGCTCTCTTCGTGCACGCTCAAAGGCGGCCGACTTGCGGCGCAGCACGTTATCGAGATAGACATCGACCTCGGTCACGCGGTTAAGCAGGTCGAGCGACAGCGACGAGATCGAGGCAAGCACCGACGCTGACGGTCCACTTCGCCGAGTCGCAGCATCAGTTGACGAGAGTTCGCCCTGGTGGCGCCTCTCCTGCGCGCTCAGCAAATCGTCGAGCGCCTGCTTCCGGTTTTCGGTGCTGAACTTTTCCTTGGTGAGCTCGAAGACCTTCTCCGCGATGCCCTTGTGGAACTCGCTCTCGAGCGCCTTGAGCTCCTTCATCTCGTGATTGGCTATGCGGCGCAGCATGCCGATGTAGACACCGAAGGCCGTTGGGTCGATGAGCACGCCCATGGCCTCGGGTCGAGGCTGGCGGTACTGCTGCGAGAGGTACTGCAAGAACTCGGACAGGTCGATGCGGGAGCTCTTGCCCTGCTGTGACATGAAGGCGTCGCCCTTGACAAGGCTCTGGAACTGCTGCAGGTGCGCGAGCACGTCCCTCGTCGTAACCGCGGGCATGGCCGACGGAGCATGGTACATCGCCTGCACGGGCTCACACAGCAGGAAAGAATTCCCCATGCGGAGCTCACAGAAGTCCCGGACCCCTTCATGCTGCAGCAGGGCCTGGAGACACTCGAAGAGCGTGTTGACGCGCCTGCTGCTCACGAAACAGGCCACGAACGTCCACACGCGCTGCGTCACGAGCTGAAGCTGCCTGAGCGCTGGGAATTGTAGGGCTGGCACGCCACCCGAGAGCTCTTCGAAGCTGGGAAAGCCGAAGTGAGTGCAGGCCGCGTGCGCCACCGAGGAGGCTGAGAGCGCGCTTGGAGCAGCCGACGGACGCGAGTTTGAAGCTCGGAAGCCCTCGATAAACGCCGCGATCTCGGCCGCTGAGGGGCGAGAAGACCCCGGAGGAAGCGGAGGAGCAGCCGGAGGTCGGTGGTAAGCTGCCTGGTACCCTGGAAGCGGCGGTGGAGCCCCGTGGCGCCACCCACGAGGCGCGAAGCCGCCGCCATTGCCACCTCCACGACGACCGGCCATGAGAATGGCTGAAATGGCGATGGTGGGCAACGATCCTCTGATAGATGATAAATAATTGGTGTGGTGCACATGATATATTGTGTTTGGAGGGTTGGAAAGTGAAAGCGCTTGGTGTTGGGGGGATGTTGTTCTAACGTCGATGGGAGCGATAACGGAGCGAGGTGAAGAGTTTGTGAGGTGTGGGAGGTGGTGGAGGTCTGCAAAGGCCACGACGATGGTTAGTGTTTAGTGTCTGCGGGATTTTCTTAATGATAACTCTGGCGCTATGGATGGTATCTCTGCACTCGTTATCCTTGACAGGAAAGTACAAGTGGAATCATCTCTGTCGGTCGTCGTTTCCAGCCAGGCGACAGAGCTTATGGATACGGAGCCGCTTCACTTGAGAACGCGTCTTGGTCGATGCCAGCAACCTCGAACATTAAACTTACTTCCCCGATGAGCAAAAAACTGTCGTTGCATCGGCGCTGGAGGCTTTCTCGGCTTGCTTGTCGATTGTCGTGGGAAAACTACAGCAGTGGCACTCGGATTAACCGCGTCAGAAAGATGCGAGCTTGCTCGAAACAACAGTCACAACTGTTGCGATCTGCGCGTTGATGTGGGCCACTCCATGTTGAAGTCGCTGACGTGGCCAATTCGTTCAGTTAATTCAATTGACATTTCGCTGGGTTGTTGTGTGCGCTGCAATGCTTCGCTTCGGTACATGCAGTGAGCAGAACTCGCTGCTGCCTAGTGTGACTCGCGAGCAGTTGCTTTCGCAGCACTTTTTGACTGCGTAGATAAGCATTGGTGTTAGTTGGGGAATATTCACAATCACATCGTAGACGTTCAATCCCTTACCTCCACCGTGGGACCAGCAAAGCCCGAAGCGCTTGCCCGGTTGCGTGCACCAGCTCACGCGGCAAGTTATCTCCGTCTCAGTTGACCGTTGGTTGCTCTGCATGTAAGTGATGTTGTTAGGTGTCAACTTGGAAAAACTATCCTTTGGCGTTTGTTAACGTACCGAGTCCGAGTCCGTTGCAGCCGGGAGCGCAGCGGGTTTATCTTCCAGCTCTGATGCGCTTGCGTTCGTTGTAGGCGACTTGATGTGTTGACCGGTTTGCTTCTGCTTCTGCTTTTGCTTTCGAGACCGCGAGCGGATTTCCAGATCCTCTAGTGAGCTGCGGACGGGAACCGTAAACTGCGGTCCGGATGCTGACATGGCTCGTGCGAGCGAAATTCCGTCATGGCCCTCTTCTGAAATGGAGGGTGACGCGACGTGCGGCGAACTGTTTGACGACTGGGATAGCGAGGAGGGAGACGACTTGCGACGGATTTCCTCATCATATGGTCGGTGGATGCGCCTCCGTTTCAGGTGCACTTCGCGGCTTTGGTTTGTCGGTTGGTGATACTGATAGTGGCGATCCTGTTGCTGGGTTTCTTCAGCCCAATGGATCGCTTGCATTTGGTGGCGCCGCTCATCGGCGTACTGCCGCGGTAGATCTTCCCAGGGATTGTGGTGCGGGTCGAGCAGCCCGTCCGAATAGTGGTGTTGGTGCACTCGCTGCGCAGCGTGACTTGTCCTCGGGGATACATGTAGGCTTTGTGATCTCTGCAGGTGTCGTTCATGCGACAGAAACCGGCTAGGAGCGATCCATCGGTCTCCTTGGCGATCGTCGTGCCCGTCGTGCTCGGTCGTTGGGAGTGCCACGAGGATATCCTGGATGGATGGTGAGTGGAGTCCGTCGACAGCGTCCGCTGCGTCTACGCGAGCCAAAAATTCCATGCACACTCGACACCGGTCAGATCACCAAGATGAGACTGATCTCGAACGACAGCAGTCATCGACTGTAGACACCTAAGCGTAGACTCGCGGCCGGGCGAGCAACCCGCAGCCTCGAACCTCCGTCGTCCCACGCCGCATGTAGATCGTGATCTGCTCGTCTGTCGGCCATCAACCGCCGTCCTACAAAGTCGGATGGCCGTCGTCCCTCCAAGCCCCGCAAACCGTGAGTGGGTCGTGTATTCCGAGCCAGCCTCGCTCTTTCGCGACGGCTCTACGAGACTCGATACAATCGGCTCGGTGTGGGCACGTGTCTTTGCGTTTGTCGGATCGGCAAGAAAGAGTGAGCAACTAGAGGCTTGGGAGGTGGACGCCTTCGCTCCCGATGGAATTCGCTCGTGTTCGTCCGTTCCGACCGCAAAAGCGGTATATCTGTTGGCAATTGGCCCAGCGTTACAGTACGAGACTCTCATGAAACAAACACAGAAACAAAGACATCATCACGAAAGTCCATAGGGTGAGACGCAACTATGAGAACACTCATCATCAACAACAACCGTCGGGAGCAATGTTGGGATATACTGATGGCTGCAACAGCACCAGTCCGAAAGAATCCTGAAAAGAAAAAAAAGTCTACTGCTGCGCCTCGGAGCTCTTGCTGGCGCTCTTGACCTCGAGGTAGGCCCACTTAATCCACGGCAGCAGAGCCTCCAGGTCCTTAGTCTCGACGGTGGCACCGCACCAGATGCGAAGTCCTGGCGGGGCGTCACGGTACGAGCCAATGTCCACAGCCACATTCTCGCGCTCCAGCAATGCCTGCACCTGCTTGACCTCCTGCTTGGTCACGCCCTCGAGCTGCAGGCACACCGAGGTGCTCGAACGAATGCTCTCGTCCGCAGCCAGGAACTTAATCCAGCGCGAGTTGTCGTCCACGAACCGCTCGACGACCGCCAGGTTGCGCTGCGAGATACGCACGAGGCCGTCCAGACCGCCCTCGCTCTCGGCCCAGCGCAAAGCGTCCAGGTAGTCCTCCACACACAGCATCGACGGTGTGTTGATGGTGCTGCCCTCGAAGATACCCGACAGCAGCTTGCCCGTCGAGGCATTCGTCAGACGGAAGATCTTGGGCATCGCACGCGACTTGGGCGGCGGCGACGACTCGAGTCGCTCGACGGCACGAGGGCTCAGGATTAGCATACCATGAGCACCCTCACCGCCGAGCACCTTCTGCCAGCTGAACGTGCAGACATCGATCTTGTCCCACGGCATGTGCATGGCGAAAGCCGCCGACGTGGCGTCGTTGAACACCAGACCCTTGCGGTCCGAGGCGATCCAGTCGCCGTTAGGCACGCGAACACCGCTCGTCGTGCCGTTCCACGTGAAGAGCACGTCGTGGTCGAAGTTGACCCCGGAGAGATCCGGCAGTTGGCCGAACGGCGCACTGAACTCGTTCACCGGCACATCCAGGGACAGCTCCGTCGTCACGTCCTTAAACCACTGCTTGCCGAACGTCTCCCAGTAGCAGACGTCCACGGGCCGCTCGCCCAGGAGGTTCCACATCGCCATTTCGAACGCACCGGTGTCCGAGGCGGGCACGATACCGCACAGATAGTCGTCCGGTAGCTTGAGCACCTTCTTGGTGCGCTCGATTGACTCCTCCAGCAGCCCCTTGCCGAGCACCGAGCGGTGGCTGCGGCCGAGAGCGATCTCCGAGATCTTGGCGAGCGAGTACCCTGGGCGCTTCTTGCACGGACCAGAGCCAAAGTTGGGCGACGACGGCTTGACGGTCGGTTTGGGGTGGCGCACAATCGACACCACGCCGTCCTTGCCATCGCTGGAAGCATCAGCTGCGGCAGCGCCAGCCTCGCTCTCGTCCTCCTTGTTCGCAGGCTTGAGCAGCTGAGCCCACCAACTATTGGGGCGGGCGTTCGCATTCAGCTCGAGCAGCTGAAGGCGACGCAGGTTCGAGAGCAGTCCCAGGTCCTCGAGCTCGTGCACGACGTGGTCAGGGATGGCTTCGTCGACGTTGAGCACTCCAACAGCCACAGCGCCCTCTTGCTCACGAGCAAGACCGAAGCAGCCGATGTTGATCTCGTGCTTGGCGAGCACGGACGTGACGGCGTGCAGCACGCCGGGAGCGTCGCGGTTCTTGAAGATAAGCATCGACCCGCTGGGAAGCACGTCCATGGGCTGGTCGTCGAAGGCCACGAGGCGCAGCTGGTTCTTGCCGATGACCGTGCCCGTGAGCTTGCGCGTGACGCCTCCTTCCTTCTCAAACACGACCGTGAGCAGGTCCGAGAAGGAGCTGCTCGAGTTGCGCACCTCGTCGTGCTTCTGCTCGACCGTCTGGATGCCCATGACGTCGGCGAGCTGGCGAGCGTTGGCGAACGTGACCTCCTCCTCAAGCATGTGCGAAAGCAGGCCCTTGAGCACTCCGGTAACAATCTCACCTGAAAGTTCGGGCGAAGACGTGACCGCGCGGCCCTCGGAGATGACGACGATGCGCTGCAGGCGCTTCTCGCTCAGCAGCTGCGCCTGCAGGCTGCCGAGCTTCTGGGCGAGCGAGAGGAACGGTCGGTGGGCCTCGCGCTTGCCAAAGTCCACGTTGGGCGCGTTCACGACACCCGAGAACGACTTGCCCGCGATGGCGTCGTTCACCTTGTAGGCCAGGTCCTGCGCCACCTTGCGCTGCGCGTCCGACGTCAGCGCGCCGATATGCGGCGTCACCACCACACGGTCATGCTGCACGAGCTGTTTCCACCACTCCTGTTGCTGCTCCGTCATGGTGTTGGGTGTCGGGTGGATGTCGAAGGCGACTCCCGCGACCTTGCCACTTGCAAGAGCTCCCAGCAGCGCCTCATGATCAATCAGCCCGGCCCGCGCTCCATTGATCAGCCTCACTCCTTCCTTGCACAAATCCAGCCTCGCCGCGCTCACCAAATGCTTGGTGCCGGCGTTCAGCGGCACATGCAGCGAGATGTAGTCACTTCGCTTGAACAGCTCGGCCAGCCCGACGGGCTCAATCCCGCGAGCCTTGGCGCTCGCCTCGGACAGCACGGGATCATACCCGATCACATTCATCCCGAAGGCGTTGCACCTGGCCGCGACCTCCCTTCCAATCCTCCCAAGCCCGACAATCCCGATCGTCTTGCCATGGATATTCGAGTTCCTCGCCAGCAATTCTTCCTCCACTCCTTCAGCAGCTTGAACGCCGACCCTGGAGACCGTAGAGAGCAGCCCCAGCGTGAGCTCCGCGGCCGAGAGCGTGTTCCCGCACGGCGTGTTGAGCACCAGCACGCCCTGCTTGGTCGCCGACACCACGTCGATGTTGTCGACGCCCGTGCCCGCCCTCCCAATGAGCTGCAGCCGTCCCCCAGCCGCGTCCAGCACCGCGCGGTCCACTTTAGTGGCCGAGCGAACCACTAAAACGTCGTAGTCGCGGGCTCGAGCCACCAGTTCCGCGTGGGAAAGCGGGGCGTCGACCGCCGTCACCTCATGGCCAGCGGCTCGCAGCAGTTCCGGACAGACCGGAGCGATCGGATCCGTGCACAGCACGCGCGCCATCAGCTGCGGAGCCCGCGCGTGGAGCTGGCGACGGCCGTGGGCTGGAGCCGACGCCAGGCGGCGGCTTAGCGTCGCGCCCAGCATGGAGCTTAGGAGAAAGTGCGGGCTTTGGTGGCCTGGAATCCTTTGGATTGCGACGGTGAGAGGTGGGGACGTCAGCGGGGATACGGGAGGGCGGGGGGAGGGAGGAAAGATGGAGGGTATTGGAGATTGAAGGGATTATCAGATAGTGTGGAGGGTTTGGAAGTAATTGATTATAGGGGGAATGAGGGGTTAGGAGGTTTTTGTGGGGTGATGTGGTGCTGCCCATAGGAATTTGTTTGCCGTGTTTGGCCAATCTTTGATAATGCGGGGATACTTGCCAGGTTGGTGAACACGGCTTTCTTCAGGCAAATGGAAATTTGGGCATTTGGGCTACTGGGACCTGGATAGCATCGCAACGACAAACCTAAGGAAGCATGCATGACCTTGGGGCACCAGGAGGAGGAAGAAAAGTTCCTTGATGGTGACAAAGTCGGCATATCTAGTGGAACTGCTCGCCGACTTGGAGTCTCATTTTGGTTTTCAGGATGCTGAGATCGTTGCTGCTCGCAAAAAACCTGGCTCCAACAAAAAGTCCACTCGAACACGGATGCAACACGATCCGCCTCTCGATGCACTCGAGAACTCAAGTCTGAAGTTGCATGCTCAGTGAGAATGCCGTCCGACTTCGCAAGTAGGAAAAGTTGTTGCAGCACGAGGGAAACTGTAAACAAAATGAGAGCGGCACGGTTCATCGAATCACGGGGTTTCTGGTTCGCGGGGCCAATCGCGACAGCGGATGAAGAAACACTTGAAGACTTTACTGACGGGAAAAAAATATGGCACAGCACGGTTCGTTGATGGCCCCAAGCCTGCAAGGCCGTCACCATTTCTCAGGGGCGACGATCGTGCCCAGACGTCATTTATGGGCCATTCCGAATAACGTTGATTTCTTCAAGCAATTGCAATATTTGCCGCCTTTTGGAAATCCAAAAAAAATGAGATTGGAGTCTCTCTACAGTGGGGAATTGCAAAAAGAAAACTTGATCACAAGGCGATATTGATGTGGACCGCCATTCCAGGAATCGAGTAATTGCAATAGCATCGTACACCTTGTGTTCGACATTCGGAAAGTCGGAATCGAACTCCACGTAGTGAGAAGTTCGTTCCCGACTTTCCAAATGTCGAACACAAGGTGTACGATGCTCACGTAAATCCTCTGATGCAGCTGGCTCCATTTCGAATTGTCGCTCCACCAATCGAGAACCATTTGAATGGACGTCGACTTCTCGGTACTTCGCAAAGGATAGCACTCCCGGTAGGCTATCCAATGACTCTGACGGTGGATTGGCACAGATCCTAGAAGCAGGCAGCGCGTCTATCAGATCTGGCTACTAAATGGATCTGCACGAGTGAGCCAGCGGGAAGAGTACTTGTTTGCTGTGGCATTTGAACTTTTCGTCCTATGTTTCTACATTTACTGTCCATTTGCCCAGATTCTTGTGGTACGATGCCATGATTTGACCAGCGCAGCTGTAGAGCCACACAACGCCAGCGATAGCCTAGCTTACCAGCAACAATTCACGTGGCTAGTCTACCGCTCGCGGCTGGCGAGTACTCCACGTGCTCCAATATGTTGTGTGGAGCTTGATCGACTGCCTTTTGAGTGGGGATAGTGATTGTGATGTGTGGAATTGCATTCTCGTTCCTACGCCTGCGTTGTTACAGCTCGATATTTTCTTCATTTCGTGACTTAGCATCCGTTCGCACGGTTTGAAGGCATTGCATGCTGGTATTTCATCTCACAAGGCGGCTCATCACAAGCAAGAATGTGGTGGGCATTTTTGCGTTTCTTATACGGTCGTTGTACTTTGCCTTTCATCGATGAACCCGAATTTCCACACCATAATCAAGGGTTCACTCGATGTTTCCATTACTTTCGAAATTGCTTAAATACTATTTGCGATCTGGATTGTCGCGTTCAGTAGTTTTCGCCCAAGCGCTGTTGTGCTGGCCCAAACAACGCAGATATTAGCAATTAGGTATCAAGTCTTGATATACAAGACTTTGCGGTCCAAACTGCTCCAGAATGATTGACTGTCGAAGTTCGAGGCTGTACATGAGTCTGCTGCAGCTGCATCTGCGAATACCCAATCTTGCCCTTCACACGTTCGATTTCCTCATCGCTTTTCCTGTTTGTATAACTGCTTGACTTCTTAGTTCCCCTTCGGAGTGTTCTTGATGTTTTGGCACAGCCAAAAAAAACTTCATTGTCTTGAGAGCTTCTTCAAATACTTCGAAGTATGATTGTTGCGGTGCTATTAGTGCAGGCTACCATGAGCATTCGCCTAGACTATCCTTGCAGAAGCTGTGAAAGATTTGAGTCGCAGCACAGATCGTGCATTGATTGTTCCTGTGTCGTGTTTTCTGTTGTCATCAGCGCACATTTTATTCTCGATACGTTTGCGAGCGCTAAAAATCCTGGCCAAATGGTGATACACTCCTCAAAACGTCTTGCAGTAATTATAATACGCCTTACTTTGCTTTGACGCTGCCCATTCCACCAACTGGAACTTTGATTTTCGACAAGCTCCACTTGCAGGGTCAAAAGTGAAGATTGCGTGTCATGGACTCGATTTTTCACTCATACCCGTGCTTCTAATTGAACAAGTGGCTCCATCGACTACCAGTTAATGTAGAGCTGCGTCCTGTGACTTTGCGACCTCGAAATCGCCCCCAGCAACGACAATCGTACAAGAGATCAAGGCTTCCCGTGCATGGGTGCGGAAAAATACTGGTTTGTACCGGTTCTTAGTCGTTTCGCTATTTTCGTGTTGGTCATTGTGTGGACCGGCTCTTTTGGTCTGAACATCGCTGGATGTGTGCCATTTTTTTTCACGCAAGCAGCAAGCGCTTCAACAGCTTGTACAGTAGACTGCAGCCTTGCAACGCCGCGTATAGTACAGTAGACTGCAGCAAATTGTATGTACTGTACATATCTTGTTTTGAGCGAGATCTGAAGCGCACTGCGAGTGCCTCTTCGTCGAGACTTCAACTTATGCCCACTGTGAGTAACGCGCCGGCGGTACAGCTCCCCAAAACTGAAAAACTGATACGGTCCGCTCAGCGTCTCGGGGCGGCCAGCACGATCATAGCAGCTTCAACTTTCCCACGATGTACTCGAAATTGCGATCAACAAGCGATCGATCTTCACTGCCAGCCAGCCCGAATGCAATCGTGACCGCTGCTGGTCATCGCCTCAGTCAGTCACTGCACCGAGCTCATGAAGTCGAGACCGGGAAGAGTTGGCGTCGCCTCGCGACCGCCGAGAGCCACAGCTTTCGTGTCGCACGCAACGCCCGCGTGGAGCGAGCAAGCCGCTCGAAAGTTTGAGCTACGACTCGAATGAACGAATGCTCGAGTGAACGAATGCTCGAATGGATTTTCCGGCTTTCGGCTTTTGCTGCTTGTGCGTTGCGTTGCATTTTGAGCCGTGTTGCGTTGCACTGCAGCAGCACGCAGTTTCCGTGATGCAGACAGCTTCCGTCCACGAATTCTCTATCTCCATCACCTTCACCATCTTGCATCAATTGCCGCGATTGATGCTCGACATCATTTGGTTTTCTCCCCAAGATCGGACCTCCCGGTGAGCTTGGGCCATATGGAGCGAGTGCAAGTCGCCACTTGGCATGCAGCCGATCACGGGGTGCTAATCCTCAAGGACCGCGTGATCCTGCTGGCGGCTGCCAAGGACGCAAGGACGACACCCTAATTGGCGAGACTGCGACAATCTGGAGCGCAGGAAGACGCGGCCCACACGTTTGGCGCGGCCAGCGGCGGGGCGTGGCTGCCTCGCCGGCGGCAGTTCAACGACCCAAGCCGCCTCAAGTTGAGCCTTCTGGGAATCACGCGACGATCAAGCGGACAAAGCTCCGAGCTGCAGCATGACGCAGCGACAGCCGTGTGTGGCTGGCAAGCTCTGGTGCCGTCTTGACGAGGCTGTTGAGGCTTGAGCCCCGGCTGGACTAAGTTTTTAGTGCGACCAGCGGCGCATTACGCGCTCTAGCGGCTCGTCTGCCAGGGTCGGACCAAGCGAGACCGCGCCTTGACTACGGTGGGCTTCAAGAAAGCAACAATTCCCAACCTGCGGGCATCCTAACATCGCCGATCTCCAAATGCGAAATCAGTTGGCGACGCAGCGGACTAAACACGCAGAGAGGATCACGGCCGGGCCAGCGATGGTGTGACTCTTCAATGAACGCTCGAGTCGTCGACAGATGCGATGAGCAGGACAGACAAGCGTCAGCATGTGCTCGAACTGCTGGTCTAATAGAGCTTGATCAGCGCACGTCAAAGTTCCCAGCCGATGGATCTGCAAGCGTCAAGCTCCGAGCTCCATGCGAAGAATTCTCAATTCTCAATTCGTGGACGTCGGTCGGCGCGCGACTCGAGTCACACCATCACTGGGTCGTACTGTAGCTTTCGCGTCGCGACGACGAAAAGAAGACAAGAAACCGTGCTCGATACACTGTCAGCGCAAATGGAACCTAGATTTCTGAATGTAACATGTACGCTGTAACCGCACACCGTACACTGCGCGTGTTTTGGTTTCTCGGATTCTACAGTGCACTGTAGTTAGCGGGATTTCTTCTTTACTGACAAGCAAAACTTTTGCGTTGACTCACGACGACGGACCAACGCACCGCTTTTTCCGCCTCGAAGACGGTTCACGGAGAGCGTAAAGGCGCCCAGCGGGTAGCAGCGTGTTGTGCAGGCAGTACTACGTGTGCACACGATGTCCAGCTTTTCGCCACCCGTCCGATCGAGGAATCCCTCGCGCCACTGGGAACGTCCAGCTATCGTAATGTGAGGCATTGCCTTGGCAACCCGCGTCCGTCCAGTACTCGGCTGGCGTCTGCCCATGGCGTGCGGGCGATCGCCCCGAACGAAAGCCGTTTACAGAAGCGAACACTCCAGTAAGGATACTCGCAGAAAGAGGAAAAAAAAAACAAGCAAAAGCCTGCTACAAACCAAAAAGCCAAACGATTTAACGTAAATGTACTGTACTATGGTATCGTTACACCGCGTTCAGCGCCGGGACGCCAGCCGCGTGCCACGTTGGCCGTTACGCACAAGAGACGAGCCAGGGCGGACCAACAAGCACCTCGTTGCCGTTCCGACGACCCAGCACAGGATCGCCCTGTTTGTACCGTAGCTGTCGCGGCGGCGCAGCGCTTCACTGCAAAACCGGATCTTTGCATAGAGGCGTCTTCCTGCTCGCTTTTTTCGCCCTTGGCGACGTAGGCGACATTTAGGTACTGTGAAATGTACAGTATCCATGGTCGTCGCGTCCAGCATGACACTCTCGAGACGGAAGCTCGGTCTCATTCGAGAATTGGCGCCGTGCCTGGTCCTTTAGTGTCCACGCCGTCGCTTTCTCCATCTCTTCGTTAGGGAATCCGCTCGACCTTAATACCGTCGACGGCCGAACTGCGAGAGATATATACACAGCGCCCTTAGCTCTTCCTGCTCTCGTCGAAACCATTTCGGCGTGAAAGGAATCCTAAGCCCCAACCCAACGACTCCGCGTCGTACACAAGCCTTCGCAGCTTTTCCAACTCCATTCTCGACCGGGATTTTTTTCTCCAAGGTCGTGAATTCCAACAATCCCCCTCCACCAACTTTCTCCAATCAAGCTGCGAAGCTCGTACCCAACTCGTAAGACGTTCGTCCGACCCTGTCGAATGTCCGTGAGTACTCTGCCCCGGCCCCTCCCGTCACTCGTTCCTGTCACTGTCGACTCGGCCGCCGCTTTCTTCCCCTCTTCCTTCGACCGCAGGAACCTCAACTCTAGCAGCTACAGCTTTTCCTTCAACAACAACAACAACAACAACAACACTAACAACAACAGCAGCTTCCAAACGCAACAGCATCAGCAGGGGCAGCAACAACAGGTCGCGGCCGCCATGGCGGTGCCGCCGCCGTCGCGAGTCGACATGCGGTTCGCAGGAGACAGCGACGAGAACCACGACGTCAGCAACCACTTTGCCAGCGCCATGAGCCTCAGCTTCATCGTCAACGGAATGGACAGTCTTGACGACGCGTCTACCTTCGACGAGCTCTCGGACGAAGACATGAAGCCCTCGTCCATGGCTTCCGAGGACGACGGTGACGAGAGCGGAGACTTTGATGACGACCACAGCAGCACGTGCAGCAGCCAACGCGGAGCCACTTCCGTGGTGTCGACTGAAGGCACCAGCAGCCGAGGAAGAGCTGTCGTCAAGAGCCCGAGCAGGAACGCCTTGGACGTCACGACGCTGCTCAACACGGTCTGCGCCAAGCCAGACTGCTACCGCACGGTGCGTGGCCCCGCCGGCACGTTCTGCAAGTATCACAAGCAGAGCCGCTTTTGCCGGGCCGAGGGCTGCCCCAAGAGCGCGAAAACCGGCGGCTACTGCATCTCGCACGGCGGTGGCAAGCGCTGTGCCTTCCCCGAGTGCACCAAGAGTGCCAAGCAGGGCGGGCTTTGCATCTCGCACGGCGGTGGAAAGCGCTGCAGTGAGGCCGGATGCACCAAGTCTGCTCTCGTTGGTGGCTTCTGCTCGGCTCACGGAGGTGGTCGCAAATGCAAGACGCCCGACTGCACCAAGACGGCACTACTCGGTGGACTTTGCATCGCCCATGGTGGCGGCAAGCGATGCCAGATTGAAGGCTGTGCTCGCAGTGCTGTCGGTGGCACGCTGTGTGTTTCTCATGGCGGTGGCAAACGTTGTCAAGCCCCTGGATGCAACAAGGGAGCTGTGCGAAACGGAGTATGCATTCGCCATGGCGCCAAGCGCGATCACAGTGGTGCAGATTCGGTCAGCGACTACGCGTCGCCTTAACTCAAGGATGGCCCCATTCAACTGGAGCTGCAACTGGAAACTGGAAGTAGAAGGAAAAATGGGAAGAAGCGATCGATCGTCTCGCGGTTGTCCGATGGTAGGCAGCAGCGAGCGATGCGAGGAGGCCCTAATAACTCCCCCCAACAAAATCAAATAGAGGTCTCATCATATTCACTCACTTACATCTTTCCTGGATTACCCGTACCGCTTGATGCGCACCTGGATGCGTTGGCGGCAAATCGGGCAGTCTTGCAGGATTTCACCGCACCTGACGCATGTCTCGTGGCCGCACTGGAAAACCAAGTCCTTGCGCTTTTCTTCACAGATCGGACAAAGCATCTCCTCTTGGATGCGAGCCAGCTCCAGTTCGGCTGACGACGTATGACGATCAAGAGTTGCTCTTTGGTCCACTGGAGTCGCAATTGGTGTGGCGTTCACAGTCGTCGTGGACCCCAGAAACGACGGTGCGGATGGTCGCTGACCATTTACCAGGGCTGGCTTTGGCATTGGGTCGATTACTCGAAATGATTCTGTGAAAGACTGCTGTACTGGAGGCTGTGGAGGAGGAAACACCTCGACGTGAGGCAAATCGTTGCGGTACTGGAACGGCTGGTGGCGATTCAAGTATCCCATCTCCTTGATGATGCGATATTGATCCGGCACCTCCATGAGCGCTTGCAAAGCGAACTGGGTCTCGCGCATCTGTGGGTTTTGGAATTGCGCCGAGATTTTCTGTCATTCGCGAAAACGAAGCCTGTTAGTCGTTTGGCTCGGAGGCGCCCTCCAGACCAGTTCACGCACATGGTACTCGACGAACTGGAAGTTGTCGAAGCGGCGGTGCAGGAGGTAGTTATCAAAGTAGTTCATGGCCTCCCAGGGGCCATCTCCAACTCCCACCATGATGATACTGAGTGGGAATTGGCTGGCGTACGTAATGGCGTCGATCGTCTCCTTCTCGTTCTTGCTCACGGCGTGTGGTGGCACGTCCACAGACCGAGTGACCTGGCCATCTGCGATAATCACGAGGATGTGGTACTCTCCCCCTGTGGCGTTGACAATGCTGACGGCCTGGTTGATGATCGGCGCGAACGACGTTGGACCCGCCATGGTCACATTCCGCACGACGTCGCGGTAGCGACCGCGGATCTGCTCGAACGCGAAGCCCCCACGCGGCCCGCCAGCAAAGTCCGCGAACGAGAACACCGAATGGTCTCCCGTCAGCTCGTCCCCAAAGCCGTAGACCGGAATGACATTGTCTTCGTCTGGTAAAACACAGTAGCAATGTCAATTTTAAAAGCAGAATCCAGATCTCACGGTGGTGTCGAAATCCCCACCAAAGTCACGAAGGGTGCGACCGATGGTATCGATGACGCTCTCGTACGGGTTGAACGAACTTGGGTCGTCAATATCGTGCAGGCATCGACCTTGAAACGTGCGCTTCCCACTCCACTCGTTCGACTTGGTGACTACAAAAATCCCCATCAACATTTTCCATCAAACATTTTTCCCCAACTTGAAAAAAAAAAATCCTCACAGTCAATGCCCACGATCATGTTGCAGCTCTCAAGTCCATTGCGACGCAGCGCTGATCACCAAACAAAACCTTCAGCTTCTTGAAGAAAATTTTCTTTTGCTTGTTTTTTTTTCGTTGGTCTCACCTGTCGTCACCTGCGGAAGCGACGTGAACTGGTCCGGGATCATCTCGGTATTCATCGTCGGCCGAGCCGCCATGGCCGGCGGACCAGAGCGCGTCCGCGTCTCTCGCTGCGCCGCCGACGACCGCCGCCGTTCGCTGCTCTCGCTGTTTCCCATGAGCGAGCGAAGAAGAAGAATGAACAGAAGAACTCGACGTCTGGCGGCTTTGGGAATGGAGGTTTGCGGAATGCTACGTGGGACATTTTTGACTTGAAGTTTGTATGCAGTGGATATTCCTCTGACAACTTTTTTTTTTGGTCTTTCATGGGTACACTCGCCTATTAGCTACATTACGATGGGCATGTGGATGCACATCATGGAAAGCTAACTTGCTCTTTCTTTGGGGATCTACAATAGCTCAATTCATCTCTGGAGCAAATGGAGCCATCAAGCAGCTCACATGAACAATTCCCCGTACAGAAAGTAATCCTAAAAGTAAGTAGAAGCGTTTTGTCAAAGTGATTTACAATTGACGTGCTCAGTGAACCTTCGAGCGAATGTGGTGAAGGAGCTCGAGTGCTCCTTCGCCCCATTGAGTGTCCTCATCGTCGCCGTGCTGGATGCTTGACTTTGAAACGCCGGCATTGCTATCTTGATGAGGAATTGCGGAACCCGAAAGATCCACAGAGTGCTCTTGATCAGCAAGGAACGACTTTGTCAAGTACTGCTGTGCGAGTATTGCTTCGTCATTTCTGCGAGGCTGCGTGCATCACCATTGCGGAGACGTTGGCGCCAACAAGACCATCCATGAGCTGCACGGTTGCATCGAAGCGCTCAACCACGCCCGAAGACTAGCACAAGAACCTCAAGACCACAAAGCCTGAACTTCAGTTGACCATGTGGTCCTGAACCTCATCAGCTGATCTAGCGGTTCCCAAAACGAGGTCAAGGTCGAGCCGTTGCGGTCGAGGTTGTGCCGCTTCAAGTCAAGGGCGTGTTCGGGCGCTTACCAGCGACCACATGCGCAGGCTCACCTCAATCCAGAATCGCGAATCCTCAGCCCATCCAAATGCGGGTGGCGCTGCTCGCTTCAAAGTTGACCCAGCCACATTAACGCCCTATTTGGCGCGGAGGAAGGGAGGGGAGGGGAATAGGTGGCTGAAGGCTAAGGACACCTTGGACGCAATCTTGTAAGGAGCTGTAGACACGCACCATCAGCTGGTGTATCCTACGCGGAGGCTCAACAAGGAGGAGTACTTCGGGGAGAACTTCCAGCCTGGACCCAAAGAGATTCACGTGCTCGTGGAGCTCCCACGACATGGGCCACGAGTGACGACGCTTTCTGCCCATCCCCGAGACGGCCAGCTTGTTGTGAACAATGCACGCACCCCGGTCACACAAATACTCTCGCTGAATCCACCAGAACTGGTCGCGTTTTGGTGAGCGTTGGAGAACGACCGCACCGCGTTCGAAGCTGGCGCAATTGTCGAGTTATCCGTTGGCACACATTTTCTTGGTGATAAAACACTGGGCTCTCGTTTTTACATTCGCCGTTGCTACCCTGCGTTGTGGGAACTTTCACAGCAGAGGATCGATGAATCCGATATTTTGATTTTCGGCAGCCCAGGTGCTGGCAAAACGTACTTTGGCTTTATGAACTTGCTTCTTCTTGCGCGAGAAGATACTACGGTGGTTTATGAGAGCGACGTTACCAAGACGCGCATATAATTCTCTCGCGACGTGGTGGCTCAAGGTTCACGTCAAGACTTTAGAAATATCCTCCAGCAGCCGACAACATTGTTGTGCTACCCGGAAACTACCACTTCGGTTACTGGAAATGCGTGGTATGCATGATACATGGCAATTAGTATTTATGCTTCACTAGAAGAAACACGATCTTTGCACCATAACAGTCTGCTGGTGGCTCCTCTCCGCATAAAGTTACGCGTCGGTATATGGTCAAGCCGCCAGGAACGCAACCTGTGGTCGGCCAATCATTTTCGGTATATGATTCAACACGATATTTGTGCTCTCGTACTCAATCCAGCACTGTTGGGCTGCCGCGACGATACGTTTTTCTTTCTTTTGGAATCGGATCCAGTGAATAGTTACTGCGCTTATCGCTCTTCATCGATCAACTCCATTGAAGAGCAAGCATTCGTCATTTTCATGATCTTCATCCACATTCACATTAGCACTGGTAGTCTGAAGTCGTCATTAAGTCATGGGTGGGACAACTCCTCGACCACTGAACACTACCTGCATTTTCAGGGCAGGCATGGCTCATTCTGGAAGAAGGCGGAGGAAATATGAGCTCGAGCAGATGAAAAGAATTGGGGCAAGCTGAAAAGTGCGGTGGTACAGTAGTCGTGCAGTTGTGTCGGACACGGCTCAAAATTGTGAGTACGTACACAAATTTTCTGAACCTAGAAAAAAAACGGGTTCACAATCGCAGCATTGCAAAGCCCAGCACCAGAAGCCGATCGTCCATCAGTTCCCTCGCTCCTCGACGCTCACTGCACCTCCCCAGGCCTCCACACCGCTCTCTACCGCTTCTCAAGCTCTTCAGCAGGCCTTAAGCTCCATTTTCGTGCCGGTTTCAGTCCAATTGGCCCAGAATTGATTGCGAAAATGGGCCATCGACGGTCGGTCGGCAAGATGCTGACCGTGTCGGACGGCTACTGGGGCTTCGTGCACCAGAAGCGCTTCTACCGCTGGGCGTACGCGTCGCTGACCTTCTTCGCCATCTTCGCGGTCGTCGTGGCCTTCTTCGACATCACCGAGGCCACGGCCTACTCGAGCTACTTCGACGCCTCCAAGTACACGCAGGGCGAGCTGGACGAGAACGAGCGGCTGCTCCAGTGGGTCTACGCCTTCTACCCGACGCCGCTGGCCTTCGCCTGGTTCGTCGTCTACTTCGGCAAGTTTTTCTGCTGCGTCAAGATCAAGCGCCTGCGCAAGGCGCGCAACTACAAGTACAATTTATTGCTCGCTTCGCTCGTCATCGCCGTCTTCTACGGGCTCGTCATCAAGATGGTGCTGCTCATGGACCTCAACTCGGGCCCCAAGCTGCGCAGCGCCATCCTCACGGCTGTGTGCGAGCTGGGACTCATCTGCATTGAGGTCTTCGATGAGAGGAAGACTCGCAAGGAGCGACACCGACGCAAAAGGATGCTGAGAGAGCAGCAGCAGGCGGAGCAGGCGTTCGAGCGCCGACAGAAGGACTCGGAGGCCGGCGAGCTCGAGCAGATGCCTCCAGGAGGCATGCTCTAGCTCAAGTTTTTCGTTCGCTGAATACTCGCAGGAATCCAGCCATATCTATCCTGAGAATTCGAGTCGTGCTTTATTGTTTGTATCTAGTCGGGAATTTGTTCATGTGAGCTGCTTGATGGCTCCTTGTACGTTATGAGGCGGCCTCGCTGAGAATGTTGTCGATTTCCAGGAAGAGCTAGTAGTCTTCTTTCTTTCTTTCCATTAGCCGAATTGTCGTACTCATTTGAGCTGGTCCATGGAGGCGATAGTGCATACTATTGTACGCTGGATCCTGCCGCCATAAAGCCTACCCGTCGTCCACGTTGTGGTAATCGCGAAACTATTGAGCTCTTCATTGCTGCTGATTTCTTCGTCAAGTCTGGACCCATGATACGCACGTAAGATCGAAAAATGTTTTCGAAGTACGAAATCGACCGAGGTGACTGTGCAAGCGGCTGTAACAGTGGTCGTTGGCAATAGCTGATGACGTTCAGTGGGAATCCGTGGCATATACCTGCTGCTTCCCTGTAGTTTCAACCACAAAGAAATCACGCATTACTCCATAGTCGACAATACGAGAGCGTCCGTATTGCCGGGAAAGATGGATGCAGCAGTACACCAACAGACATTTCAAATTGAAAGTAATGGTGCAACGATCGTGTTTCTTTTAGTGACGCAAAAAACGATACCGGCATACTGATTGCCATGTATCATGCACAACACAACACGCACTTCCAGTAACCGAGGTGCTGGTTTCCAGGTAGCACAACAAATACAAACAAAGAGCAACTCCGTCAGCTGCATACTCGAATTTCACGTGGATCAGCTCATCGTTTCCGCAGCTTGTGTGTTCGTCGCACACAATTCGCAGCTCTATTTCTGACCGATTGAAGAGCTTGAACTAACCTTCCAACCTGCCAAACAACCAACTAACCAACACCACATCCCAACTCTTGACCTCCATGTCCTCTCCAACTCGGCAAGTTGTTGACTGAGATCCAGCAAAGTCTGTGAGAATCTGCAAAGCAATCGCAAGAAATAGCCGAGAATCTCGACACCTACTGCATGAACAATGTCCAAATCTTTCGGCAGCAATGGATAGATTTAAGGTTTTCTCGCTCACCATAGCCGTATTCGACGGCTATCCTGAAAACCAAGTCATGTTCAGTGTTGACTACTTGAAGTAGAAAGTTACAGCTGAGCTGATGTAAGCACTACGTTCCTACCGCTATTCCTTGGTAGTGCTCTCACTCTTGGGCACAGCAGTGCTAGTGCCAGCAACTAACTCCTAGCAATACCGGTTTCCCCTTTTTGTGTCGTGAGAGGAACCGGCGGTCAACGACGAACTCGCTCTTCGCTCCATTCAGAAGCAGAGCCACCTACATTTGGATGGGCTGAGGATTCGCGATTCTGGATTGAAGTGAGCCTGCGCATGTGGTCGCTGGTAAGCCGAGTCGGGTTCAGGATTCGTCTAACAGTCGAGAAATGGAGATATGGTTTCATGCAAGCTGCTTGGGGGCTCAATTAGCCAATATGGCTTCAGCAGTTGTAGTCTACGAAGGAAGGCTAGCCTTCTTTCTTCCTTTCAATAATCTGCATCCACATACTCGCTTGAGCTGGTCGGTTGATCATCCGTACTACGTCAAGGAATATGTCAAGCTATGCCACCATGAGTTGCACACGCAGCAGTCGTAGTAAGAGCTTTCTCAACTCACGAGGGTGATCGACGTTGTTCTTGACACTTCGGTGAGTTGCTGCACGCCGATGGACTCCTTGCTACAACTGAAAACTGCTACTGGGCTCGCTCACCAGCGCCGTCTTCTTTGTCGAGTCCTGGCAACCTGCGGCGCGGCGCTGCATCAATTTGGTGCTCACGAATCTAAACGATTATAGCGTTAACGTGGCTAAACCAACTTCGAAGTGATTGTTGACGGCCTTCTTCGCCTCTACAGAACTTGTGAACAAGTAGCCCATGGCCGATGGATGGAAATTCAGAACCGAGTACGAGCGCTTTCCCAGTCTCGATTTATCGGCTGCCAATAACGCACTCTCGCCTACGGTGGATCAACGGTACTGTATGATCGGCACCATCATGACAATGGAAGCACAAAAACTTGCATACGCGTAGAGAGACGCTGCTACGGTTCGATTGTGTTCATCCGACTTGCGTCAAACGATTGAAGTTACACCTAAAGTGAGCTCGTGACCACAGAGCGCAGCGGTGATTCACCCGAACATTGTGGATAAAAACACATCGTGAGCAGCACCAATGGCACACGAGCACCTACTGCGTCTTCTTCGACTCGAGCTTCTTGAGCGCGCGCTTGCGCAGCGACAGGTGCGTGGCCATGGCCATCTGCATTAGGGAAAAAAAACAAAAACAGTGAGTACCAATGAAGTAAGCCGAAAGCAATAGAAAACACGGCGCACCTTGCTCATGAACCACGTGGGGGCGTTCTCGTAGATCCAGATCTGGAGCGCGTGCGGCCAGTAGGGCGAGACGAGCGTGTCGTAGCCGAGGAAGGCGACCGAGGCGCGCGCGTAGGTGGCGGGCGAGGGCACGAGGAAGCTGGCGTGGCGGATCTTGGCGAGCTTGGTGGAGACGAACATGGGCACGTGGCACTGCACGTGCACGTTCTTGGCGCTGTACTCGTCGGCGAGGCAGAGCGTGAACTGCTCGACGTACTTTTTGGTGGCGCTGTACTGGCTGAGCAGCGGCACGAGCAGGCGGCCCGAGCCCGAGCTGACGTTGACGATGGCTCCACGCTTGCGCTGCGCCATGCCGGGCAGCACGAGCTTGGTCATGACGGTCAGCGACGTCACGTTGAGCTTGATAAGTGATTCGACCCGCTCGTCGGGCAACTGGTCGAAGAACTGCGGGAACTCGTAGCTCACGCCGACGTTGTTGAACAGCACGCCAACGTCTCCAACTCTCTCAATCAAATCCGCGACGGCCTTGCGCTCCCGAGGATCGTCGATGTTGTTGAAGTCGACGGCCAGGATTTCGACTTGAACACTCGAGTACTTGGCCAGGATCTCGGCGCGAACCTCCTCGAGCTTCTTCTGCGTGCGGCTCATGAGCACGACGTTCATGCCTTTGCGCGCCAGCTCCATGGCCAGCGCCTTGCCGATGCCGTCGGTCGCTCCGGTAACGACGCTCCACGAGCCGAACGCCTTGAGATTCTTGCCAGGACGCAGGAAGAAGCGGAAAAAGAGGCTGGAGAGACGCAGAGCGAGCCGCAGAGCGAGCAGAGCGACGACGACGGCCACCGCCTGCACGAGCGGCGGCTGCTCCTGCAGCTGCTGCAGGGCGTCGCGAGCGTCGGCCACCAGCGCGTCCATTGTTGTCGATCGAAGAGCTCTTCTTAGTTGTCGACGTCGACTTGGAGATTGATTGACAGCCACACAAGGGTACGTCAGTGACGTCCCCATGGGTTCGAACGTGACATCATAGACACGGGTATCATACGGTTTGGGAGGTGATATATGAAATTGCACGGGTTGGAAATGGGAATTGCTCGAGATGATGAATGGCAAATGCTGCAAGAGCTGCATCGCGTTCATGCTCATGCCATGGTTTGCTTCCAGAACGCTTAGTGTCGGTCGATGCATGGAGAAAATCGTGGCGGTGCAGCAAAAAATTAAGTGCCTCGGAGATCAAAGTGACAGCATTGTCCAGCAACACAGTGGAATTCGTGTCGCGAGTGGAAGACGTTCTGACAAGGACAAGAGGTGATCGGGTTTGCTGACAGACGCTTCTCACTCAACATCAACGCAACGACAGCAAGCTGAAATGAAGGTACTCTGTCGTCTTGTTCATTGAAAGATATTAGTGTAGGGTAGTCCCCTGTTTTTCGATGCTACCAAAACGCACCATATTCCTCGGCAGCTTTTCACCAGCTACTGCTGCGAGAATCGGCTCCCCCAACTTGCTCGGACTGAGTCGCCACCAAGTTTCGCAGGTCAAGTGCACCGGCAAGACAATCAAGTTCGTCGTCAAGCGCAATCTAGCAGGAAGTCGTTGCCAAGCTGTGTGATTGCGGCTGTGGCGCACGAGAGATTAAGTAAAGGAAACCGAGAATCCAAGCGAATCAGCTACCCACAAGCAGTATTTCTCAACCCAGCGCGACGCCGTTTCTTCTGTGAGCACGATTGCCGTCCTAAACATATTTTGCACAGGTCTACAGGTGAGACCTGTGTGATGGATGGCTCTGGCGCAATTGGATGCTGGCATCATCGCTGCTAATGTGCAATATCACCAGCAATCAGACACACTCAATCCAAAACAATCAACCCGCAAGGCAACATGTGGAGTGCTGGCTGAACTCTATGCGTTTCCTACGGTCTCCACGGTACTCCACAAGTGCCTGCCACTTTTCAGAACGCGGCATGAACTAACACGGATTAAAGCTAGTGGTGAGTACCCGCACTGGATAGAAACTAGAAGCTCGCAATCTCAAGCCGCTAGTGCTCATACACGTTGTTCACAATCTCGATCGTCAAGATTCCACGCGGTGAAATGACGTGTCATTCTTGATCAGCTTGATCGTCACTTGGGCAGTCCACACATCTACAGTAAATCCATGAGGTCTGCCCCGTGTTAGCAAAGCGAACATACCACAATACCAGCTCCACTACGTATCACATGCGGAGAGAAGTAGCCATTGCAGATGGCGTAGATCCGTGCTGACACTACACAGCTCGTCCTTTTCGATGACTGGCAAAGCACACCAAGGAGTGATTGGCAATACGCACTGAAAGCAGCGATTGTAGCCTTAGCCTCGAGCTTCAGGTGCTGATGCAGGAGCGGGAAGCTGTTGTGTACCTGTCATGGCATCTTGCAACTGCGCACCCGGGAGCTTGTGTATTGATCTCCACACTCGCAGTAAGGACTGACGCAAACGAAAACTCGCTCCAAGCTGTTCTTGGTGCCTGTGTGCGCTCGACAAAATGGCAGCCTCAGGTTTCCTCGCTGCTCGAAGAAACTTGTCTCGGTGTCAATCCTTGATCCGAAGATGACAAGCGCCATGTGGAATTGCGGCAGCTTCGCGAATAATGGGAAAACTGCCAGACGCAAAGATTCTCGAGTCAAGTTGGATATCGGACTTTGCACATCTTGGTGACTAGCAAACTGGCGATGAACAGTAGCATTGCGTGGTTGAAGTTGCCTGCAATTCGTATTGATGTGCATAACGACATTGCGCTCTCAGTATACCGGCAGACGGGACCAACATGCACAAGGCTACACCCAAAAGATACCGAGGGACTCGTCACTTTACAATACAATTTTGGCAATTTTGCACGGCATGCCGCCAGCCTTCCATGAGAACGCTTGGTGCTGAGCTCATCATGGTGAGAATGCTATGAGCTGGTACCCTACATTCCATCACTACACTTCAGCACGCAAGCATTACAGCGCGCTCGCGTTCGTCTTAGGCGACATGGGCACGTGAGAGCAGTGCCGCGTGGCTTTGGCAAATCATGATTTCGAGTGAACGATAACCGCAGCAGCCGAGTATTGATATTTATCACCACAAAAGTGATAGCAAGTACCTATTTCAAACACCAAATCGCTCACCGAGGGGTGTGTTTATCATTTTAATTGCTCCTGCAAATCAAAATCGCGCCAAAAAAATATCGAAAAAATCCGAGGCTGAAGACAAAAACCGGTCTAAAAAAGATCCTGTGCCAACTGCCTCTATCCTCCAATCCGCTCTCTCAATTGTTAACCGTGCTAATCGCGTCCTCAAGCCATATAGACCTATCCAATACCCCTATAAATCAATATCACGCCTCCTCCCCCGATCTCTACGCGCTTCGCAGCGGTAAGCGCGGGGCTAACCCGCCGTTCCGGACCTCGCCACATACAAACGCCAAGTGCTCACACGTCGCACACATGCGATCTAAAAACGGCGTACCGTATGTTGAAATCCCCAAGGATGCATGCGCCAGCGCGGCTGTCGCACTCTGCCGGCCGCATACAAACGCCAAGTGCGGCCCATCGTCCGCAGCGCCACGCTGGCCCCGTCCTCAGTCTGCAGTTTACCATCCGCGTCCGCGTCCGCGTCCGCAGCTTCGTCCGCGTCCGCAGCTTCGTCCGCAGCGTCCGCAATGGCCGTGGACGCCGTGCTGCCCGTCGCGCTGCGCGCGGCCGCGTCCGCAGCCGCAGCGGCCAAGCCCCAGGACGTGCGGCCGCGTCCGCAACCTCGTCCGCAGCTCGAGGACGAGTCAACCCGCCGGTCCTCGCTGCCGTCCGCGCCTGCGGACGCGTCCGCAATGGCGTCCGCAGCGTCCACGTCCCGCCGCTGGCGGTCGTTCGACGCGGCCCTGCTGTCCACGGGCCGCACGCAGGCCGCGGACGCGTCCGCAGCCCGCGGCCTGGCCGCGCTGGCGCGCCGCATCGACCAGGAGGGAGCCGCGCTGGCCCTGCGGCGGCCCGGCCGCGCCAGGGACTGGCTGCGGTCCATGGGCGCGCTCTTCTCGTCCTCCAGGCGCGAGCGCGTGGCGCTGCTGCAGGTGCAGCTCGTGGCCGAGACCGCGCGCGCCAACCGGTCGCTGGCCGTGCTCGGGGACATGCGGACGCTGGCCATGGCCGCGGACGCGTCCGCGGACGCGGACCAGCGGCTGCTCGAGTCGCTCGCGGACGCCGACCGCGCGCTGGACGAGGACTGCCTGCACCACGCGCTGGCCCTGCAGGCCGCCTTCCTGCAGGACCTCGCGGCCCTCCACGCGTCCGCGGCCTCGTCCGCAGCCTCGGCCACGCTGCGGACGCTGCTCGAGGACGCGTCCGCATCCGCGTCCGCAGCGTCCGCGGACCGTCCCACGGCCACGTTGGCCAAGTTTGAGAAGCTGCTGACCAAGCACAAGCTGCTGCGGCCGGAGCTCAAGAAGGCGCTCGAGCAGCTCTGCGTGGACGCTCTGCAGGCCCTGGCCACGCCCAGCCACAAGCGGCGCAGCGTGTTCGACGACCGCCCGGCCAGGGACGTCATGCTCTCGCTCGTCCGCGAGCTTGAGGACGCCATTGCGGCCGCGGCCGGGGACGCGTCCGCGTCCGCGTCCGCGTCCGCAGCCGTCCCGTCTCAGCTGAGACCGACCCTGCGGACGCTCGTGGAGCAAATGGTCTTCGGCCGGCTGGCCGCGGCCTGCTACCGCGGCAGCTCCACGGACCTGGACGAGCTGAACGCCGTGTGGAGGGACCGCGTGGCCAAGTTTCACTCTCTGAGCCTCACGGACGTCGGCGTTCCGGCCGACCTCATCAAGGAGACCACTTTACAAGAAGAAGAGCTTTTCCAGGAGTCCATCGCAGCTTTCTCCAAGATCCCACACCTCGTGCCCTCGAGTGTGCTGTCAAGTTTTCTGGAGGCCATCTGCACGCTCTACAGGGAGGCCGCGGCCGCTCTCAAGGTCGTCGACGTCTCGGCGGACGTGCTGCTGCCGGTTTTGGTGTTCGTGCTAAGCAGAGCAGATCTGCCGCACCTGCACTCGCAGGTTTTCCTGATGGAGCAGTTTTCCGTCGTCCCAGGGTCGGCCAGTGCCCGCACGAGAAGTGTCAGCTGTGGGAGTGTTGGGCTTGGGGACGAGGAGCAGCAGGGAGACGGAAGTGAGGCTGCTTACTACCTCGCGTGCCTTCAAGCTGCTATGGGATACCTCATGGGCGGCTGCGGCGTCGACGGACCCATCGACAACCAGATCAACTAGCCGTCGTGACGTCTTCGAGTGTGTGTGACTTGAGTGAGTGAGAGGGCTCGAGAAGAAAAAGAGATCGACCCGACCGACCAAGTTTCTCGAGTATATTAGCGCGGGAGCAACATGTACAGTAGCAAGTAGCAAACCACCGCCCCGCAGAACCACCAACGAGAAAAAAATCCAATACAGTCGTGTGAACTAGCAGTTTTCTTCTTCCCAGTTCCGATGTCATTGCAGAGACTCGATCCACTCGCGAACGTTGGCCACGGCCGTGTCGATGCCTGCATCGGTCAGCACAACACACAGGTTTGTTTTCCAAGTCGAGAAAAAAAGTCTCCAACACAACAGTTGCCAACTCACTCGTGACGCCACAGCGCTTGAGCCAAGCTGAGTCGAGAAGCTGCCGAGCACTCGCTCGTTCATCCGGAGCCTTGCGAAGACAATCTCCAAGGAACCCGCAAAGCTCGGGAGAAAAGAATCGAGGCGACAATGCTGGTGCTGGAGCTTCGAGAACTGTCTGCACCATGTCGATGGTCGTCCGAGGCATCGGATGGTACGGAAACACTCCCGTGGCAGCCTCGAGCAGCACGAGGCCGAGACTCCAAATGTCCGACGAGAAACTATATGGTGCTCGCTGAATACGCTCGGGCGACATGTAGCGGAAGGACCCAACGAATGTGCCGCACATGGCTGGACAGAAGCAACAAAAATCAACAACAACCAGCAACGGAATTTTTTTACCCAAAACATGAACGCACCGATCGAGTCGCCGAGCTGCGATGCGATGCCAAAGTCCGAGAGCTTGACCTCGCCTCGGCTGTTGAGCAGCACATTCGGGGGTTTGATATCGCGATGCACAACTTTCTTGCGTTCCTGCATGTACCGAAGCGCTTCAAGAACCTGGAAGGCGACACCTGCAAGTCCTCGCTCGCTGCGAATGGCCCCGACTTGTGAGATGACATTCTCGAGCGAGCCGCCGTCCATGTACTCGAGCACTAGCACCACTTCATGCTCGCGACGCAAGAATGCCCCGTAGAGCGTCACGAGGCACGGACATTGAGCATCAAATAGCGCGTGAACCTCTCGCATGGCTTGGGCACGTCTCGTCTTGTCAAACATTGGGATCACCTTGAGAGCCAACGGCGTGTTTGTTGGAAGATGTCGAGACAACATCACACACCCACTCGCTCCTCGCCCAAGTACTCGACCTCCCCATTCAAGTTCCTGCGGCGATACTGAAAGTGCCCGACCGGCTCCTTTGCGAATGACGCCTGTGGATGTGATAGCATACGGGCCCTTGACGTATGCTCCTGCTCCAGGACAAAACGAGTTGCCGAGCGAGGCGCTCGCGTTGTTGTCCTCCATGCTTGAGCTTGAAAGATGTTGGGCTACAAGGGACTCGTCGAGCTCACACTCAAGTTAGTACACACCAAATACGTTGCAGCGACTCGTGGACTTTGGGCGGTTGGACAGCGGCCGCTCGACTCAACGGCAGTGAACAGCTCCAACTTATGCCAAACTTGGCGTGCAGCCGGTTCCTCGTTGCTTCGTCAGCATGCTGGTTCATGTCGATTTCAATGACAGCGACTCAGCAAACGAGGTAATTGTGTGGTGGTGGGATTCAAAATTGTAGCATGACAATGAAGATGACCTCTCTTCTGGGAACTCTTTCTAGTTCCTGGCGAAGAGATAAGAACGATACTGGCAATGTTGCCTCCATTGACGACCCAAACTGATTATCTCTCTGGTGTCATTGTGGTTGATATCGGGAAGATATTCTACCAAGAATACCCTTTGCTAATATGGATCGTCAACGTTGACCAAAGATTTATCCACGAGCTTTACCACGCTGCTTTCCTGTCGCACAAGAGTTTATCCTTCACGAAGCAGTCCAATCCGCTGTCAGAAGTGAAACGTGACCGACAGAATTCACAAAGACACCAAGAGCTTACAAAGCTAAGGCGTTGACATCACGCTCACGTGGTGGTAGCACCTAGTTATCTACACGAATGCTTGCAATCCGTGCTCAACCGGATAAGACAATCACCATGTCGACATGACTCAGGAAATACTCAATGAATTCGCAGCTTTCATTTGCACGTCATTAGGCTACTTGCATAAACCTACGCATGGATCTGCTGAAGGGCCTTTTGCAGCGTGTACAGTGCTTCTGCAGCTCCTGGCCGGTCCGCCGGGTTTGTCGCCACGCACGCTACTCCCAACGCTACCACTTCAGCCAGTGATTCTTTGCTGAAGTGGACACGCAGCGTACCAGCCGCAATCCTCTGCAAGATGGCCGTGTCTGATAACTTGCGTCCCGTTTTGTTGTCAATTGCGTGCGAGTAGGGAATCGCATGCGTGTCCAATTCGCTCAGTACGACTCCGAACGAAAACATGTCAGCCTTGTCATCGTACTTTTCGCCCATGAGCACTTCAGGTGCCATCCACAGCGATGTGCCCACGCCTGCTGTCATGGTGCGGTCCACACGCTCCCGCGAAACTCCAAAGTCTGTTAGCTTGGCGTTCAACTCATTGTCCAGCAGCACATTCTTCGACTTGAGATCGCGGTGGATCACGACCGGAGACAGCGAGTGCATATATGTCAAAGCGTGCGCAACATTGTACGCGATTTTGACCGTGGTGTAGTCGAAGCCCTGAGGGTGGCCGCTAGTTTCGTACTTGATCATCAGTCCTCGTAGGTCTCCACCAGGCAAATACTCAGACAGAACACACAGGTCGTTGAGCGACTCCCATGCCACACCAACATACGCGACGATGCACGGGTGGTCGAGTACAGCCATAAGCTTCACCTCCGCCAAAAACATATTGACGTGCTTGAGGTTACGCCGTGTTTCAGGGAGCAGCATCTTGACGGCCACATCCACGCCATTAAATTTTCCCTTGTAGACCTCGCCGCATCCGCCGCGGCTGATAAGCGTCTCAACAACAACTTTTTGTCGGTCGACACGGGACCCAATGATGACCTCGTCCTCCCAGAGCAAGGCACCTGCCTCTGAGGTTCGTTGCTGCCAGGACTTGTCGGACGACAGCGTCGAGAGGTGCTCTCCGGTTCCATTCTTGTTAGCATTTGCATTGACCTCCAAAAGTGCTTCCTGGTGCTCGGTGTTCTTGTAGTGACGACGGCGGCAGTAACAACAAAAGATGAAAAGCAACAATACCGCGACTGCAGATCCTGCGATGATGCCAACAAGAGCACCAGTACTCAAACTTGGGCTTGACTTCAGCACAGTCGATGGATCCGATGAATTTGTAGAACCCGACGAAATCGAGCCTGACCAACTCGCTGGGCTCGATGTGGTTTCATCGGTCGGCGAAAGGCTTGCCGAGAGGCTGTCTGTTGTGAAGAAGACGAAGCTAACGTTGTAAATCGCAGGATGGTTTAGGCACGTTCCACTGTTGATGCGTTCCGAGGAGATGTTGTACTCAGTCGGTGTCACGCCATCGCAGTTGGTGTATCCGCTTGCACGACCGACGTAGTCAGCAAAGGTGACCGAGTTGTCACTATGGATTTCAGTGATCACGCTCTCGTTCCCTGAAGGTAAGTCAAAGCACTCTCCGGTGGCCGACACAGCCCATATCCCACTGGACGTACTGCATTCGGTGCCACCAAAGGCGTCATATCCGACAAACTCCTGCGAGCCGACCTTCTCCAGAAATGTTGAGTATCTGTCGTCCGTGCACGTCGAAGTTAACCCCGCAGAGGCGGAGTTGACAATCGTCGTGCTGCACAACTCTCCAGCCGAATTGGCGGTGCAAGTGGCGTCAATCTTCGCCACCACGTAATATGGATCGCCAGTGCAGTCGTCTTCGGCATAATAGGTGTCCAAACGGTAGAATGCTGACATGGCTGAGTTCCAGAGCGCAAAATTGACTGTACCCGTTGGCGAAGGAACTGTTTGGCCACTTGACCGCCCAGAACGGTTTGTTTGTTATTGCCGCGGTGGGAGAGCGTGAAACTCCTCTCTCTCGCGGTGATTATCATAACCCCGGTACCTTAACTGATGAAAATAAGCTGAGAGAACTCAATCAGTGCTCCTGGTCATATCACCGAGCATGCGGTTAATCAAACCAACAAACTCGAGCAACACCTGTGGAAAGGCTCGTATGAGCATTCACCTTTGCCCCGGGCTAATAGCCTCTCGTCCCTTTCAATTCGTCCCGTTTTCTTCCTTCTACCTCCCACGTCTCCTATCCGCTCCTTCCTCCTCGCACACGAGTTGCCATAATAACATCTTGGAACCAACTGGTCGAGGACACGTGGTCCAAGGCAGGCATAAGATTAACGAGCGCCTCACAGAGCAGTGCTCGAGGAACTAGGAGAACCCACATGAGACTGATCCCAATTGCAGTGTGGACAGATGAATCCTATCACAAAGTACTGCGGGTTGCGAAATCGATAAACTTGGATTGAGTAGTTTCTCTAGCACTGCTCGGTTAGAGCGCGGTCGCAACTGCATACGTCCCAACTGCTCCCAGCAGATGAAGAGTGGACACAATAGGTGGTCTCCGAAGTATCATGATAATTGCTGTTGGCAAGAAAGATTATCAGGTGCGGTGAATGGCTGGTGGGTGATGGTCGTAATCGTGAATTTGACAGGCATGTGTGGCTACAGAACATGAGCTCATTCCGCAATTGGATTGGCAATGGATTTGCGACGTCATGAGGCCGTATCGGCTGCGTTTCGCTCTCTTCTGGGCTCTCTAGCGACTTGTGCGGCCATCGGAGCTCTCCGCCCGGCTCATTTCTCGGCTCAAATGCTGCTGATTGACGATTCTGTGCCTCCAATGAGCTCCAGGGCATTCTGTGGACTCCAAGGCGGTTCCAGCTATGTGGATCAGCTTGCAGACGTTGTGGTAGAATGGAGAAAGAATCGCGTGGATCCAGTGACATCTCGCCAACAACTCGGGGAAGACGGAGTGGTTCCTCCTTTACCATCGAGCGTCGTGTCTTCAGGTGTCATCACCATTGACAACTCGAGCAAAGAGCACATTCAGCGTGTTCCTATCGACCAGGTCGATGCGTTTGTTGCATCTGCAGTCGAGTGCCATTCCCAAGGAGACCTCCACGCTTTGAAACTCTCTGCCCAGGTGTTCGTCGATGCGATTGGAGGCGCACGAGGGCTGTTGACGCTGCTCGGACACGCCCAGACCATTGGAACCGTTTCTGTGGCTCCATTGACGCGCTCTCAGTGCGTGCAAGCCTTCCAGAGACGGAGATCGCCCCGCGAACCGCTCTCTGTTGGTGCTCGAGCTCTGGCAAAGCACTGCCAGCGTGTTGTGACAACTGGAGGGGATGCGGCAAGTGCGTGGGGGGACTCCGAGATGCGTGGCAATGATGCGAACAAGAACACTAGAGCGCTAGAAGTGCTTGAACGGCTGCTAGATGGCGTCGTGTGGAAGAACGTGCACGCGCTACCGCCATTCAGCGAGGACAATTCGGTGGTGACTATGGAGATCCGCGACTCCAAAGGCTATGGTGCTCGTTGGGAGATCCGCTGCAGCGACGAAGAAGGCTATTCGTTTCGGGGATTCCTTGAGCCACCGATGACTGATGGCCATGCGAAGGGGTGGAAGCACTAGACCACGCGAGGACTCAATCAACTCAAGCTAAACTTGTGATTGTCGATTTCGCGAAATGGGACGACGCAAGTACTCTTCATCGCGTCTTCATAAACGCAGTAGAGCATTAGGAAACAACTAAATGCGCATTTCAAAGCTCCAGAGCCACTTATAGAAATTGAGTCTCGTATCTGCAAGCGGGGACACTTCCCATGGACGAGATGCTGCGGCAATCAAGCCCGAGGAGGAGTCAAGCAATCATCACACTTCCACTTTTGAAGCGCGCCAGTCGACCCTACTACGGACGACGCGAAGAATGCACGGCACTCTATGCAGACGTTCCCTTTGTCTGTCTGTAGCAGTGCTAGTTATCCTTGTTCAGCAAGCTGCTGCCTTTCGCGAGTTGCGGCGACTCGACCAAACAAAACATATTGACGCGGAGTGCGCTGGGTATGCGGCCAAGTCGACAATGCCAGAAGTATCGTATGTGATCGAGAGCGCATGCAATACGGCAGCTCCTAAAGTCTACGGTTGCATAGCCAAAACTGCGTGCCAGATTTGCTTCGAGTCGAAGAACAACATGAACGCCAATCTCATGGCCTGCAAGGTACTTCGCGATACCCAGCTGCGAGCACAACAAGCCAAGCAACAGCAAACAAAGCAGTTTGCTTTGTCTACGGATAATGCCGAGTCAGTTAAACTCAAGTCCTCTGATGATAAGGCAACGAAAGACTCAACTAAGAAAAACTCGTCCAATACTGCGGGCAAACTGTCGGCCCAAGCAATGTTCGGGCCCGTAGCTGCTGTGGTGGTTCTCATCGGCGGCGTGTTTATGATCAAGCGGCATCGGGAGCGACTAGAGGCGGAGGAAGCGTTGAGCACGCCCAGAGACTCCACCGTACTCGTCGCGGTCCAAAGCCGCACTCAGATCGCCACCATATGAGGTATCTCCCACTTGTAAAATGCAATCGAAAGTCCTTGATCATTCATCTCATCACTTGCTGCCAAATCATATAGTGTGGACTGAAATCCACGTTCACGCAGGCAAAAACACCTCAGTAGCCGGACATGAGCAGCCCCTTGGCAACCTCTCTGGCCTTGTCAGCGCCGCAGAGCAGCTCGACGAGCTTGACACCCATCTCCATGGCGGTCGCGGGTCCCTGGCTCGTCACGCACTTGCCCTCGACAACCACGCGCGCTTCCTTCTGGTACTTGACGCCCGTCATCTGCGGCTCAAAGCTCGGGTAGCTCGTAGCCGCACCGCCCTCCGGCAGCAGCCCATGAGTGTGCAGCACAACTGCCGGGGCCGCGCAAATGGCCCCATACAGCTTCCCCTCGTGCTTCTGGCGCTTCAGCAGCTCCGTTAGAGCCTCGCAGTCCCTCAAATTGGCAGCTCCAGGCATTCCCTAAGCTCCCAAAACCACCATCACGTGAGCTTCTTGATCTTCTTCATCAGGCCTCAAATCTCAACAGAAAACCCACTCCAGGGACAACAATGAGGTCGAACTCTCGGTCGGCGAGCGCTTCAATCGCCGCGTCGGCCTGGATTTTCGCCCCGCGGGACATGGTGACGACGTTCTCGGGCTTCCTGCCGGCCGCAGCGATCGTGACCTTCACTCCTCCGCGCACCAGCACGTCCGCGAGCGTCAAAGCCTCGATTTCTTCGCTCCCGTCGGCCTTTTTCAATGGGAAAATGAATCGCAGCGTTGGGTTAGAAATTGCTCGACAACCAGAGCGAATTGGGGGCTGGGAGCCGCACGATGGGGACGAGAGCCGAAGGAGAAGACGACACAGCCGTCGACATGGCCGAGAGCAGGCGAGAAGGAGCTGCAAGAGCGACGGAAGGGCCGAAGCGCAGCGACCTTCGCAGCATCAACTGTAGATCGCAAAGTGAGCTCGCATTTCTTGGAGGTATACATTTGGTATACGAGCTGAGATTGTATAGTGGTTGAAGTGGATGATTTGCAAAAGGATTGTTGATGAGAGAGACGACATGTTTTGTACTCTTGAGGGAGATTTTTGTGCGGCTAGAGCAGACCCTGGCGAGCGAGGTCCTCGTACGTCTTGCGGTTGAGCACGTTACCCTCCGAGTCCTCGAACTCCTCTTCCAATGTCGGGTCCCAGCTCTCGGCGTCGATCTGGTCCTTGAGCTTTTCGTACACTGGCAGTCACACACAAGTCAACAAAAACAATTTGTCAGCAAGCGAAAATCCAGCCATTCGAACATTCAATCAACACCCCACAACTTACACTGGATAGCGTCGCGCATGAGCGTGATGTCGTGGAAGTGCTTGGTATTGGGGATCTTGAGGCAACGCATGCCGAACGCATGGCGCCACTCCTGGAAGTGCCGGTCGAACGCGCGACGCCCCCAGTAGCTGTGGTTGCCGCAGATCTCGCACTTAAACTCCTCGCCGAGGCCGTGCAGCTTGTATAGCCAGTATGGGATCGGCTTGCCGTCCCACCCGAGCGGCAGGTTGAGTGGGTTGTAGAACGGCTGCTCGTCGTCGTCATCGTCCTTGCCGTCACGGATCTCTTCAAGCTCCAAGTCCGAAAAGGCCCCCTCTTCCTCTTCAGCGATCTCAGCCTGCAGCTCCTCGTGTGTACGCGTTTGCTTGAGCTCTAGGTACGCGATTGTAGCATGCACGACCTCTGTCAGCAGTTCGTACATGCGTCGAATGAGCACCTCGTCGAACGCAATCTCCTTCATCTGTGACGCGTCTCCTGCCGGAGTACTGGACGATTCCGGCTTACTACCTGACGCTCCTGCCTCGGCCGCAGCCGCTGCCTTCTTGTGCTTCTTGCCATTCAGATGACTATTAAATACACCCTCGGAGCCGAATTGCTTGTCACAAAACTTGCAGAACAGGGGATCGGCCGCAGCATCGCCCTTGGACCCGCGGTCCCAGCCCTTGACGTCGTTCATCGCCCATTGCTTTTCAAATTTAGCCTCAGTCTCGGCCACGACGTCATCCAAGTCCACGAGCGGCTGCGTGCGGCGGTAAAAGTCGAGCAGATACTCCTTGAGGCCTTTGAGGTACGTCTGGTACGCCGCCGTGCGGAGCTTCTCGGCCTGCGGGACGTCCGCAAACTCCGAGAAGCGGCCGAGGTACGTCAGGTAGTCGATGTTCCCACGGTTGTTGCGGTCGCGCGCGACCGATCCGAACGCCGGAATGTTGACAAACCGCGCGTAGAACTCGTTCAGGTCCACATACTTGCCGAACCGCTCCTCGCCAGAAAACTACCATACCACAAAGTCATCTCCATCATTAGCAACAACAACAACATAAATCCTACAAGAAACCCCAAGAAACTCAAAAAAAAACACTTACCGCGATGTTTGGATGCAAAGCCTCATCAAGGTTCGGCTCATGAGAGACCGGGGCGTTCGGGTACTTTTGGTGGAAGGCGCGGACCGACTTGAGCTGCTCGTAGAAGGACGTGAAGATCGCTCGGCCCCGCATGTGCTCGGTCTCCTCCACGAACGTGCTACAAAACAGCAAAAAATCCCAATATCAACACCTCATTTTCCCCCCCCATAACGAACGAAATCTCGCCACCAACCCGTCCTTGTCCTCGTACAGCTCCTTGACATGACGACTGCGACCCGCGGCCTCGTCCAGCAGGTTGCTCACCTTGTGGCCGTGCAGCACGCGCTCCCGATGCTGTGATGTTACGCCACAAAAAATGCCACAAAATGCCAGAAAGTCCGTCAGAATTGGCCGATTTTCACCACAATTGCACGCCTGGAAACGCACATTGCGCGGCTTCTCGCCCAGGATGGCGACGACGGCGCGCTCGATCGCCTCGACCTCCTCCTGCTCGGCGCGCAGCTGCTCCAGCACGGTCGAGGACATGGTGACCTGTCGGCTTGGTCAGCTTTTGGCGCTTCCAGCAAAACTGGTTTTAATTATTTACACATACAGTCTCTCTTTGAGCTAATTATTACTTTTATAGAGTCAATGATTTTGAAAATGGTGTAATAGCATCTAGATGTGAGCTCAGGACAGATCCACAGTCAACACGTTCCACACTCCACACAGTAAGAGCTTTTGTTCGATGCGTTTCTGCCATTAGCCTGTACAACTACACTGCCACGGGCCCCAAGGTCGAGAGCCACCTGCTCCTTAGCGACGCTGGATCAGTCGCTGTCGCTGTCCAGGAGGTAAATAATATCCAGCGGATCGGGCTGCTGCTGTGAGGGTCGACTATTCCTCGCGAGCTGGGAGGCGCTCGATATAACAGCACTTGGGGTAGGCCTCCGTCGCTCGAACGGGTTGCTCACGTTCGGGTGGACACGCGAGAGATCGGCCATGGCATTTGCCAGGCTCACCTCCGACTCGTTCAACAACTCCTCTGGCGGAGAAACCGTGGTCGTGGTCGTGATCGAAGTGTTCCAGTTCGAGGTTGTCGACGAAGCCGCAGAGCTTGTTGACCCACCAAAAAGAGGATCGTCCAGCGGAAAGTTGAAATATGTATCGTCTGCTGCCCCGCCATGTGCAGAAGTCGACGGCGGCGTTTCCCATGCATCGCTGCCAACAGTCAGAATCCCCAGATCATCATCCAACAGGATCGGCTGGGAACCAGCAGTGGATACTGGAGGAGCTGGAGCTATTGGCGCTACTGGAGCTACTGGCGCTGCTGGTGCGGTTAGTGCTGCTGCTGGTGTAGATACTGCAGCGGAAGTGGCTGTACTATTAGTTCCCGAGGAAGTCAGAGGTGCGTCGTCATCATCGTCGTCGTCATCGCTACTCAGCAAGTCGATCTCAACTGGAGCAGAAGACGAGCCTGCTGAAGTGCCTGCACTCACTTCAAGTGTTGCTGCCTCTGGGTTCACGGTTGCTCCTGAAGATATAGACCCATCGCCTTGCTCTGTTTTTACTCGCTTGGCTGCTGGTGCCGGAACTTCATCTCCAACACGTCGCTTCCACGACCCATCCGGGAAAATCTCAACCTCTTCCAATTCTTCCTCACCCGCGACTTCGGTCAGCAGCCTTTTTAAATAGGGATCGATCCTCAGATCGGACGCTTTAATGAACTGTTCGACAGCAAAAATCTCAGACGACCAGTTCTAAAACACAAACTGCCATGGAATCGAATAGGGGACTTACATTATGACAGACAGTGCACCGCCAAGCCTTCGACCGTGCCTTTCTGTTAAATAGCAGAAACGTCTTCAAGTCGAAGCATTGTAGATGTTTGCAGTAACGCCCACGTGCAGGTAAGTCGATGACGCACAGACCTAGTGGACACCGAATTGACAGCATCGTGCACGTGGCCTCAATCCCATCGTCGTCGTCATCGTCGGCATCACCACCGAAAGAAGCTATCACCTGCTTTTTGGCCGACTCGTACGTAATGTTTTCTGAAGCTTCCTTGATCTCCGCCACCATTGTGTTCACGTTGCGAACCTCGACGATTTGGATTTCGAACGCGAATAAAGCAGGGTTGTCGGCAGTCCGGAGTTCAACCACGTTTCGGCCAGCTCGTGAGAACTGGAAAATATTGGCCGGCAGCTCGCGAAGCACCTTGGAGGGGTTTGTGCTTCCCGGGGGAGCACGTTGCGTCACGGGAACGCCGAAGCTGTTTACATATAATTGTGTCGTTGTTGGCCAGCAGGTGCCTGTCGACAACTCGTCTTTCAGCGCGAAGCAGCGCAGCTGCAGCTCCAGCGACCCGGGCGTCATGGAGCCAGGCTTGGGATCCCTGCCCGCGTAGAGCTTGCTCAAGTCGTCATCCGCCAACATATACTCGAGCCTCAGGATGCTGGACGACCGCACGAAGCGCACGAAAGTAGCCGGGAGGATCGTCTTCTTGACCGTGTAGAACGGGTCGTACGTCTGCGCGCGGCACGCCTCGCAGTACCACTCGCCCGAATGCTACAACTCCGGGTCAGTCAGTCCCCATCAACCGGTATCATGCCTGCCAGCACCCAAAGGCACCCACCGTGATGAGCTGGTGGCACTTGGCGTGCACCTGGAGCGCGCACTTAACGCACCCAATGAGCTTCCCGGACACTCCGCCGACCCCGCAGAAGCACCTCGCGCCCGCGAGCTCCCCGACATTCCTGGGCGAGTACAAATCCGCTCCTCCAGGCTGGCTCGCGACGCCCTGCACGGCCGCCGCGTACTGCGTCGGCGCGCGCCCCTGCTGCCCGTGATACCCCGGGTGCTGTCCCGCATACCTCCCGTTCGCCTGGAAGGGCGGGATGTCACGCCTAACCGGCGGCGCCTGCGACGCGTAGCGAGACACCGGCGGGCTCGAGTACGAGCCGAGCGGAATGAGCTGGTCGTCAACGCCAACCGGCCGAGAAGCAGACACTGGCGGAGCAGGCGGCGCCATCTGGCGCTCGACCGACCGCAGCGCGCTCTTGAGCTGGTCGCGGTAGAAACTCGCCATGGCCGCGTTGCCCGCGCCCGAGTCGCTCGCCTTGCGGTCCATGGCCTCGAGCGTCGCCGCGATGCGGTCCACGAGCTCCGCCTTGCGCCCCGCGCGCTGCAGGTTCAGGTCCGTCAGCACGTTGCGCAGCTCCGGCATGCGCAGCTGGCTGAGCCGCTGCCGGATGCCGCGCAGCGGCCGCTGCGCGTCCAGCATGGCGAGGGCGAGCGCCTGTCTCGAGCTCGGTCGCTTGGGCCTGGATGGGGTGTGGGCCCATTGGTCGCCCCTCCTGACTAGCGACAACAAGGGGGAAAGGGAGGCGGGGAAATACTGTTCTATCGTATCAATTGTGATATTTTGTGGGGATTAAATGTGGGAGAGGGATAGTGTGAGCGGTTGAGGGGGACTGTGAGGTTGGATATAGTGTGTGCACCGTGAAGTGGGACTGTTTCGGAAGAAATGGGAGGTTTACACCGTGTTTTGTGAATTTGGCGGTATTTCGCGTCTCGCGCGCGACCAGAGAACATGGAGCTGCCGGCCGCGTAACGGCGAGGCTTTGGCGAGGTGCGGCGGGGCTGTGCGGGAAGTATGAGAAGGAGGAGGTGGCTGGGCGTTGTCTCCTTGCGTTTGCGGTCGTTGTAGGCCTACGCTAGGCTTGTGACGATTAGAATTGAAGACGCCAGCAGGGCCGAACCCCCAGAGTGCACGGCTGTCCAACCAGTGCAACTTGCTGCAGCTAGGGCGGACCAGGCAGGCAACAAGCGGCTGGCTTGCTGGCTCCAGACAACATTTAAGGCCATGATCGACCCTGTACGCGAACAACTTCCACAAGAACAACGACTGTTGGTTTGGGTAATGTACCATCAACTGCAGCTAGCGGACGCCATGGAAGGAGCACACAGGCATCCATAGGCTCAAAGCGCGCGACGAGCCGAACGCTGGCGCGTCGAGACAGGCGAAAACCAGCGGTGGGCCTTGATTTCTGGCAGCTTGAGGCGGTCTTCTGGGCGCTTTCGCAGAATCTGTTGTAAAATGTAGGAAACTCCATCAGCAAAGCAGCATTTGTATCGTTTTCCATGCTGCTGCTACCCAACCTCACCTTGGTGATGAGGTCTCTGGCGGCGGGGGACACGTAAGGAGGCACACGAACGGGTTCGTTCGTGATTCGGTCCATCGTTTCGCCTTGACCCTGTGGATGTGTTCATTATCGGGTGAGTCAAACTTGGTACTGTCAGCGTTTACGAAAGATTCCAACGCACCGGGGCCTCGAATGGTGGCTTGCCGACGAGCATCTCGTACATGATGACGCCCACGGCCCAAATATCGACAGACTCGTCGTACTTCTCGCCCTGCAGGAAAGACGACAAAATGTTACTTCTCCTTTCCGTCAAAAGGCTATGGCCAATGGGTCATACACAGATCATCTCGGGCGAAAGATAGTCGAGAGTACCGCACAGCGTTTCGCGGCGGTTTCTGCAACGTCAAAGTATCGAGTTAGTAAAAAAAATTGAATCCTGCCCACACCACCTGAGCTTGTACATACGCAGGTGTCACGTTCGCAGACGACCAACCAAAGTCGCCCAGTTGGAGCGATCCATCTTCCGACAGGAGCAAATTCTCTGGCTTGATATCTCGGTGCACGACGTGTTGCTGATGACATGCCTCCAATGCGCTGGAAGTCCATAGCATCGTTAGAAACGTCAAGGAACGCGCAACGTCTGGAGAATGGAATCATACCTGACAAGCTGTGCAACATATTGCATCGCTTCCCGTTCAGGGAATCTAGTCACATGCAGAGAATCGCCATCAGCCTTGAAAGCAAGTGCACACTGCACGCCCATAGTTGTGCGTACCGATGACCAGCAGTAGACTGGAGTTTCTTGTACAAATCGCCACCGCCCGCGTATCTCATGACCAAGAACACTACGTGCATCATCGATCCCTCAGTAAAACTGCCCACACCACGATTCATGTTCAGGATTGCACTCACCTCGTGTTGCGTCTTGGAACGTTGCGTAGAGGGGTAGGATATTGGGGTGGCGGATGCGAGAGTGAATTTCGACCTCCTTTTTGAGTTGGTGAGCAACTCCCTCGGCGCGCAGCACATCCTTGATAACTACTTTGATCGCGACCTTGACGCGCGTTCCACGCTCTCGAGCAATGTACACCTTGCCAAACTTGCCCTTTCCAATCTCGCGCCCAATTTCAAAGTCGGCAATCGTCCAAACCTTGTTCGGGCGTTGCTGTGAAAGATGTTGCTGCTGAGCATGCTGCTGTTGTTGTCCTGGCTGGACCTGCGGTTGAGGCTGTGCTTGTTGGTGGTGTTGCTGCTGAATTTGTAATTGAGATGCCAGCTGAGGTGCAGGAGGCGGTGCAGTTCCTTCTTCATCAACGTCCATGTCTTCGTCCGATCTCGCGCTCGCCTGCGACGTGCGTGCGCTCGATGCACTCGCCAGTCGACTGGACGAGTACGGAGCAGGCCGTGGGCGCAGCGTGCTACCTGCAAGTGCCGTGCTCGTAAACGGTGTGCGTGTTGCTGCTGTGGTAGCAGCAGCTCCCCGCCCTGCTCCAGTATACGACGGATACGCAGGAGAAGTCCTCATGGGCGTCGGACGAAAGCTGCTGGCCCCGTTACTCGCAAACGCCGAGCGCGTACCACTAGCGTTCGTCGTCCCAGTCGTCGACCTGTAGCTGAATCTGCTCGCACTCGAACCAGCAGTTGGAGCTGCAGCTTGAGCTCTGGAAGCTGCTGGAGTCGTCGACGCGAGCCCATTCGAGCCGTTCGGCGTCTGCTCTCGCAGCCCAAAGCGCCCACCGCCACCAGCTCCAGCCCCAAAGCTCGTGCCGATCCGGCTGCGAGCTGTTGACGCCTGTGGCGAATCCTTGGTGACGGCAGCGCGACTAGACGCCGTCGTCGGTCGCATGTACGTCGGCACGCGGTTCTCGTCCGTCCGGGCGCGGAATCGAGCGGAAGAAGCGCCGGGAGCCGCAGAATTCGCAGGAGAAGGCGCCTGGGAGCCCCCGCGGGAGCTGTAGCTGCTCCGAGACGCGTGCATGGCGCGTGAAGAGAAGGCCAACGCAAGCGATGCCTTACCTTGACGCTTCTTCTGGTAGAAAGCGGTAGTGCGGACAGGCGAGGCATGATGTAGATAATCCGGATAATAAAACAGCATCTGGATATTAATTTCCGGATAATGGAAGTATAGTGATGAAGGTGAGACCGTGTACCGTCATGCGAGCCGCTGGAAGGCGAGCTGCAGAGATGTGATGCTGTCCGTGACCGCTGCGCTCTGGTACAACAGGGCGATAAACTAGAAAAGTGAACCCCATGTGAGCGTGATGATGAGTAAAATAAAAAAGGTTGTGCGATAACTGCATTACCTCGGTGAAGTTGGCGGATTTGAACACGAGCTGCTCGACCTCTGGCATGGGCGGCGCTGGGAATCTTGGAGAGCACGAGCTTTTTCGATTAGGACGGAGCTTTCATATCGTGTTTTTTTCTGTGTTGCGGTAACGTACACATTTTGCTGCACCATAATGCGGAGCTTGGCAATGATCCGATCTGCTGTCAAGGCGTTCGCGATGCTGCGATTGTAGGAGCAGCAAAGCTTGTTAAGCAAGCAGTCCCAACTCAGCGAGACATCTTCGGACAAAAGCGAAGTACCTTTCAGAGCGGATGTTTCCTCGAGGAGATGACACGCGTGAGTCCTTGGTCGCTTGGATGTCCGTGTAGATCTCGAAGCTCGTGCCCAGGAACTCTGCAGTGAACAAACAAACAAACAAACAAAATCTCTAAGACGTCTTGAAAATCCTTCATCATGAGGCAAACCCCACCGTAGTAGAAAAAGCATACACCAAATGCCACAAGAAATGCCCGAAGTGGAGCACGCACGTGTCCGTCCTCGCTTGCTGGGAGATGCCAGCGTGCGTGGCGCAGCATCTCCTTGGGCATATCCCGGCACTGGCACCACATGAGCTCAGCAAAGTCGGCGCCCGTGATAACTAGGCAAGCTCGTGAGCACCAGAAATTCAAAAACTATAAACTACTGCCAGAATATCCTACCCATGCCAGCGTCCACCTTTGCGAAGGTCTTTTGCAGCTGTGAGAGGAAGGCCACGCGATTCTGCAGGCAGCCGTGCACGAACTCGAATTCCCGGCCCTTGACGTGGGTTCCTTTCGCTACGGCGGCCCAATATCCAGCGATGAACGGCGCGGGCTGATCGGGTCGGGCCTCACCGAGTTGCCGCACGAGATCCTCCATGAGGAACTGCACGCCCGTTTGCTGCAGGTAAAATTCGCTTGTGGCCGACAGCAGTGACGACAAACCGCGTGAGAGCAGTCGGTTGAGGCTGCGTCTACGCTGCGTCAAAGAACTCTTAGGCGACGATGGAACGCTCGTAGTAGCGTCAGCCACACGGTCGTCGGCTGCATTCGGCACGCGATACACTTGAGCAACGGCACGCTCTGCTCCCAGCCGCGTCCATTGCTGCATGGTGGCGGATCGACTTCAAGATCACCAAAAAGACAGCGACTCCTGACGATCTGCTAATAAGGCACTTACCAGGTCCACGGTCCTTCAGCTCAAAATCGATGCTTCGAGTCCTTGGCTATCGCTTTTAGAGAGCGTTGGAACACTTCAAATGCAGCTCAAAATCGCTGCAGGAGCCAGCGAACGTAGCTGTACTGTAGTGCCTGCTGTTCGTCGCCAAAAGCGTGCAAGGGTGGGTGCTCACGGGCTGGTCTTGGGTCCGCATTAACGAAAAGTTTCGTCACCGACTTCGTAAGCAGTATGAACGAGAACAAATTCCGAGCTTTGAAAGCAACCTGCAAACAGCAGCGAGGTCAAAGCACGACTATTACATGTCGTGAGCTCGCGATACAATGCGCTGCGAACTTCAAACGCAAACGGAAGTGTGCTGTCGAAACGAAATACCTCATGTTTAAATTGACGCTTCAAGCTGACGCCTTGGGAACTGCCTTACGAACGTGAGGTCAAACAGAATCGCTACGGTGAGACCCACGTTTCTTGTCAAGCTGCACAGCACTTGGTCTCATTGTTCTCAAAGTCACGCTCAACATCCAAAGACATGAAGGCTCCAACCCAATTGCACTAAATCTCTCCAATTGCTGCTGAGCATCACGAAAACAACCCTGCACAGTAGTTAATCCCCGGATCATGTGCACGTCAACTTGACATTTCACGTCGTCAATCGATCCTTCAACTGCGAACAGTGGCAGCGCTGATGATGGCAGGACGCCAAGTGGCGAATCAACCGGACGGATGTCACGCACTCTCCTTCCCCTCTCCCTGCCATTTTCCAAATATTTCGAACGCGACACCCCGCCATCTCCTCGTCTCCTAAAAAAGCGTTAAACCAATTTCCCTCCTTCCCATTGGCCAAAACCCCGCAGCCAACGCAATCTCCCCATAGACATCCCCATCTCGCGCTTAATGGGGTCTCAGCCTCGCGTCCCTCGTCGCTCCGCGGGCGCCAGTCGCCAATCTCGCTCGGCATCCACGCGCTCTTGTCTTTGCCGCTGTCACCTCCAGCTCCCGTCTCGCGGTCTTCCGAGCTCCATCCGCGCCCTAGAAGCCGCGTTCTGCAACTGACGTGGACCACTCCACCAGCTCCGTCATGACCTCAACCTCAACCTACGTCGCCATTCCAGATCTTCCAGGCTCGATGGAGGGGCTATCAGCGGCCATCCCAGACGTCTCCAAGCAGGACACGGCGGCCGACGTGGCGGCGCTGCGCCAGAGCTTCGAGACTGGCGAGACGCGAAGCCTGGAGACGCGGCTGAAGCTGCTGCGACAGGTGCAAAAGTTGCTGCATGAGGGCGAGCCGCTGCTGAGCGCGGCCATGTGGCGTGACCTGCACAAGCACCCGGGCGAGAGCTTCGCCATGGAGCTCGGGCTGGCGCAGGGCGAGGTGCAGGACCACGTGGACCACCTGAAGGACTGGACCAAGCCCGAGGCCAAGGCCAGCAACCTCGTCAACCTCCCGGGGCTTTCGTACATTGTTCGCGAGCCGCTGGGCGTCGTCTGCGTCATCGGCACGTGGAATTACCCCGTGCAGCTGCTCATTGTGCCATTGATCGCCGCTATTTCGGCCGGAAACTGCGTGCTGCTGCGACTCCCAGGGGAAGACACGGTGCTGCACACCAACAACGCGCTCATGACGCTGCTGGACAAGTACGTCGACCGGAGATTCGTGCGATACGTGTACGGAGGAGTGGACGAGACCAAGGCCATGCTGAGAGAGCGCTTCGACCTCATCCTGGCCACGGGCGGCTGCTTCCTGGGCAAGATCGTGGCTCGAGCGGCTGCCGAGTTCCTCACGCCCACGATCCTCGAACTCGGCGGCAAGTCGCCTGCTATTGTCGATGAGTCGGCCGACATTGCGCTCGCGGCCAAGCGACTTGCGTGGGGAGCTTTTGTCAACTCGGGACAGACGTGTGTGCGACCTGACTACATTCTCGTGGACGAGCGAGTGGGTGACAAGCTCGTGCAGCTCATGCAGAAGGAGCTTAAGAACATGTTCGGGGAAGACCCGGCGATGTCGGACAGCTACGCGCGCATCGTCAACTCGCGCATGTTTGCGCGAGTGGCGGCCATTGTTCAGAAGGACAAAGCGTTCGCCGTCACGGGCGGCCAGACGGACGAGAAGCAGCGCTACATTGCCCCCACGGTGCTCAATTTCAAGACGAACTTGGCCAAGTTCCAGGGATCTGGAGCCATGGCCGACGAGATCTTCGGACCCATTCTGCCAGTCTACTACTACCCGGCGGGCGACCTGGACATGCCGCTGCGCTTCGTCAAGGCCAACGAGAAGCCCCTGGCGCTGTACCACTTCAGCTCCAACGGCGCGCTCAAGCACCGCGTGGTGAACGAGACATCGGCCGGCAGCATGATGATCAACGACTGCCTCATGCAGCTGTCCAACCCGCATGTGCCGTTCGGTGGCGTGGGCAACTCGGGCATGGGCGCCTACCACGGCCGCCACGGCGTCGACGCACTCTCGCACAAGAAGACGGTCATCTACAAGTATGGTCTGCTGGACCTGCCGGCGCGGTACCCGCCGTACACGCCGGAGAAGCTGCGGATGCTCAAGGTCATGCTGTACCCGTTCACGCGCTTCCAGTTCCGCCTGCTCAAGGCGGTCCCGGTCGTGATCATCATCGCCGTCATCGCCGCGATTGTCAAGGCGTCCGTTTGATTTTGCATGTTGTTTTTGCATGAATGTGCTTAACGTAGCGAGGAATGCCAATGAAGTGCGTTGATCGAGTTCATCAGCCTGGGAACGCAGCGACCCAAAGAGGTCATCACTACCAATCAAACCCCGCCTTGCTTTGGACACCTCGAATTCACCCAAACGACTTTCTAGTGCATACCAGAATCTCACTCGCCGCTCACAATTCCCCAGTAACGCTTTGCTTTCATAGATGAATGAGCCATGCATCTCAATGTTTGCCATCCGGAAACAGCGGCTTGTCGTTAGACCCTCTCATAGTTCAAGAAAATCACCACCAACAGAAAATCACCTCGGGACAAAAGTCATGGTACTCATGCCCTCCATCGTCACTTCAAACCACTGCAAGCCAGAGCAAAACCCAAGCAAAACCCCACTGCAAAACAACTTTCCCGTCGCTGTCATGAAAAACAGGAGCTGTCAGTCAGCACCACGACCATGTTGAACTGCGCAAGTGTCCATGTCGCGTGAAGGTCGCTCGAGGGATTTTCCCCTTTCTTTGGTGAGGTGACGCCGTCATTTGACAGGAGGAAGCAGCGTAACGGACGCCGTAATTGGGCTGTTTGTCTCGGGGCGTTGCGCATGGATGGGAGTCGACGCGGAGGCGCTGGCGCAGGTCGCGGCCGCGGGGCTCGCGGGCCTGTTCGCGGGCGCGTCGGCCTTCATGTCGGTGGCGCAGCACCCGGCGCTGCTTCGAGCCAAGCGCGTCGAGTTCCAGGCGCCGTTCTTCCGCCGCATGTACTTTTACGCGGCCAGAGTCCAAGCTCCGCTGGCGTTGGGCTCCGGCATCAGCTCCATGTTCGTCTCCTACACGCAGTGGCAGGCCCAAGAAGGAGGAGAAGCAGGAGGAGGAATGCCGCAGCTGTGGCTGCTTAGCGGCTGCGTCATCGCGGGCGTCGTGCCCTTCACCATGATCAAGATGCTCGCGCTCAACCGCGAGCTGCTGGACCCGCGCAGGTGCAGAGCCAAAGGCAGCCGGTGGATGCACGAGAAGCTCGTGAGGTGGGGCCGCCTGCACGCCTTCCGAGCTGGAGCCAGCGTGCTCGCCTTCACAGGCATGTTGGTTGCCATGGCCTGCGCCGACCGCCGCGTCGTCGTCGTCGTCTCGAGCGTCGACGTGGTCGCAACGCGACTGTGAGAGACCCTGCTGAGTGAAGACTAGAAGGCTGCTTCAAATGAGGTCGGTCCGTGTTGAAACACATGGCCACCTCGATCACCAGGATGTGGGGCTGCTGGAGACGTCCCACGCTTAATTTAACGAGCTTTTGCCAACCAGGCAAGGCTCTAAGAACTCAAATAAACCGCAAATTGGACTCGAGCCTTCCTGCATTGCTGCTTTCCATGACTGTCATGACGAAGGTGTCGGTGGTGGTTATGACGTAGGTGAGACCACCGAATCGTGGCCACACGGTCTCCACAGCGAAATTTCATCCAATCACATCTCTCTAAAATCGAATCTCCTCTTTCATTGGTAGAAAACTCACTTCAACTTGCGCCGCGAAAGGACACGATGTCAATCATCATCACCTTCGACTTGCAGTCCGCATGGGGGGCATGCACATGATGGCGTCCGTATAGCTCCTTCGCGGCTGGTACGGCCGTAGCTTCTCGGTCCTTTCTCGCCTGATGGAGCTCATTCCGCAGTTGCTGCGCTCGCTGGCGACGGTCGCCAGGCGCCAGGCGCTGCTGCTCGTCTCGCGAGCTTCCCACGCTCTGCTGCTGGCCATGGAGAGCTGCAACCAGTGGATCATCGAGATGCTCGAGCGTGACGAGACGCCTCCGCCAAGCTGGGTCTCGGCGGTTGTGGAGGACGCTAGTAATGAAGATGAGGAGCTCGACCAGGCTCAGTCGCTGCCGGCCGCGTGGGTCTCGGCGTCCTCGGCTTCGTCGTCTTCGTCTGAGCGTCGAGACAGCTCAGTCCCGCTGTTTGGGACTTCTTCCGAGAGCACGGATGATGCGAGTGATGAAGCTGAGCGAGACAGTACGGATGGAGACTTAGCCGACAACGAAGAAGGTGACGATGACCAAGGTGGAGAGAAGCAGGAAGACGTGATGGTGAGCGACGTCGGGGCGCTCAAGGCGGCGTGCGAGTTCTACATGATGAGGTGCGAGCAGATGAGGGAGAAGCTGCGTCACCTGTCTGCGGAGCTGATCGAGACGCGCGGGGTGCTGGAGCGCCGTCTTGAGCTTGAGGGCCTGCGGCGGTCGCCGTCGACGGCCATCAAACTGATAACGGAGCCACTCGCTCGCGTGCTCAGCAAGGTGTGGAGCACTAGGCTGGAAGAAAAACGGCCCGCTGCATTTGTTGATCCCAAGACGACGACCACAAACCAAAAAGAGCCGAGCCAAGTCGATGCAGTCGATGAAGGCGCTCCACACAGCCCTTCATTAGAGCAGAGCGCGACGGTCGTGATCGGCTTTGAAGCTTCAGATGTCTGTAATGGTAAATCTTCTGACGTTGAAGCTACTTCGACAGGCACGGACTCTTCTACCTCATTGCCATCGCCAACAGAAGAAACCCTTTTCCAAGTCCTTCCTGATGGAGGCTTTAGCTTTGGTGGCGACAGCTCAACTTTCAGTCGCTCGCCAATACCTTCAGTTGCGCTGCCCGCGGATGGAGATCAGCGCGATGAATGCGAAGTCGTGGTCACGGTCAACCCGAAAGGCACCAGCTACCGCCAGCTAACAGAGCTCCCTGTCAAGCGAGATGATGGTAGCTGGCATCGCCACATCCTTCGCCTTCTCAGCGCCGAGCGAGAGCTTCGCCGACAGAAGCACAGACAAGGACACCAAGATTGTGGCTACCAAACTGGCAACGCGACGTCATCGACTACAACAGCGGTTTGATAGTGGCGTGATAGCAAGAGCCGCGTAGTGATGCCGCGCACAACTGTTATTTAGCGCCTCAAGGCAAATCTCAGCACACCGAAGTGCGTACTATCAAGCTTGACAGCAAGTGAAACGATCAAACGAGCTCATTACGATCACCACCTTCGTCGCTGTTTGAACTAACCACTTGGGTAGAGCGCTGTCTTCTCCTGTCTCTCTCTCTCTTTGTCCAACAGATCGAAGAACTCCTGACCTCGTCAATCTGGAAACTAATCCCGTCACTAGAGCCGTTCCCTTCTTCCACATCGCACGCACTCGACTCTCAATCAATGCATCCCGTGGCAGCACGTGCAGGCCGAGACATTCGACATTAGGAACTGCATATAGAGAAGTTGCATGACGCCAACACCAAAGTCTTCATCGTCATCACCTTCGCCATCACCACCTTCGCATTCGCAGAACTCGATGCCATCGTCGTCGTCAGAGCAAAGCTCAAACCGGTCGCCAAACGGATCCAAGTCGCGGCGAATGAACACAAAACCCTCGGCTCCTCTTGGCCCGCAGATTGCCACCGACATCATTCGCATCATCGGCATCATCGACAGCATCCGGGAAAGCGCCTCATGCCACACAGGCTCGCCAGACTCGGAATCGACGATGTTGAGTCGCAGCGGAAGGCGAAGGCGCCCGGTTATGATTTTGCGGAGATTGGGCGTTAGCATCGGCACTAGCCGAGGCGCTCGCTTCTTCGGGAGTTGAATGACCACACGCCTCCCCGCTCCAGAGCTCGCTTGGCTGCGCTCCATCGTGCTGCTCCTCGCTTCGCGGCACTTCGGAAGTGACGGTTGATTTTCTTGGCAACCTGAAGCGAATGGAGTCGATCCCTTTCCCAGCTAGTCATATCCTGCGGTCCCAGGCCACCATATCACGGACTTGCTGCTCGAGCTCGTCGTTCCTGGCTGCGAGAGCTACAATGTCGTCGCGCGCATTGCGGAGGAGTCCGACAGCGTACTCGTACTTGTCCTGCATGTCTTGCTGCTCCTGGAGAAAGTCGCGCTTTAGAGCTCCGAGCATTTGAGTCAGCCGCGTCTTGGTCTCGCGCTTCCACTCGGCATGCTCCATTTGGGTTTGGTGAAGCTGCTGCTGGAATGCTAGCGCCTTGGCTCGCTGGGTCTCCACTTCTTCTGCAAGCTTCTTCTCCTTGTCGGCGGTGGCTTCTAATGCGAGCTTGAGTTTGGCCTTATCTTCTTCAGCCATCTGCTGAATGTGTCTGCGCTCTTCATCGAGTGCACCTTGCAAGTAGACTGCCCGCTCTAGCCGCATTTTCTCGCGCTCATCGTCTTGGATAGCCTTCCTCAACTTGTCATCCTCTTCGAGAAGAGCGCTTTTGGCCGCCATCTCGGCCTCCTCTTCGACCAGCCGATCCTCGCAAGCTTTTAGCTCGTCTTTCAGTCGTGTCAACTCGTCTCGGTCGCTAATGACGAGCGATTTCACAGACTCAATCTCGTCCATTAGCCGCTCCTTCTCTTGAGCAGATTGGGTCGACTGCTGCTGCTGGAATGCTTCAACTCCTTGCTGGAGCTTGACCTTGTTCTGTGCGTAGCTTTGCTTCCGCATTCGCATCTGCTTCGAGAGTTGCAGCTTGGTTTGCTGAAGGCCCTTAATTTTCTTAACGATGTCGATCTTCTCCTGTTTCACGGTTTGCATGAAGCCGAGGATCTTCTTCTCGTTGGTTAGCGCGTTTTGCCGCTCTTGCTCGTACATTTCAGTCAGTCGCTGCTTCTCTTCCCATGACTGTTGCTTGGCTCGCTCCAAGTTTGCAATCGTCTCTTCCATCTGCAGCATTGCTTCTGGGTTCCCGACGCCCGAGGAAGTTGGTGACATGGTTGAAGAAGAGGAGGAAGACGACGGCCGAACCATTTGGCGCAGCTTCTCGATCTCCTCTCGCAACTCGCGAATGATCTTCTCATTGATGTCCTCGTTCTTCTTCGTAGCATTCTTGATAGACTTGGCGCGGTTCGCGTACATGAGTGTGCTCACACTTTCATCGTAGTTGTAATCCGCAGGAGAGATGGCTGCAACCATGACTGTGAGCGAGTTGCCGCCCAGAGATTCTTGCAGCAGCCGAGTGAGCTTCGAGTCACGGTACGGAACGTGAGCTGCCGATTTCCCTCCACTTGTAGCTCCGCGTTTCATCTTGTCGGACGCTAGCATGTTGATGACATTTCCGAGCGCGCTGAGACTCTTGTTGATTGCAGCGCCTTCTTTGAGCCGATCTCCTGTTGCCCCCGTCTTGGACGCCCGTTCCGAGCCAGCGAGATCGACGAGGTTGATCTTGGCGTTCATGCACGTCTCCTTCTGGACGCCCGCAATAATCTGTGTGAGCTTGGACGCGATCTTGATGGTAAAGCAGCTGTGGGAGCGCGAGCTTCGCTCGTTCATCTGCGTGGCCGCGACCTGGCGCACCTTGTTCCCCTGCTCAATCAGCCTCGTGACATCCGCGGGGTCCTTGACCACTAGCTCCGCGAGCTGCTCAACATAGATGCCCATATCCGGGTGTTCTCGAATCTTGAGCAGCTTGTCGGACGGGTTCAGCAAGTCCTTGATGACCTCGTTGTAGATCTCGAGGAACGACACCGTGACGAGGTACTTGACCTCCTGCTCCTCGCTCCCTCCAACGCGAGCAAACAGGTCGGCGTTCATGAGCGGGATAACCCCGTGGTCATCCCCACTCCCCATCATGGTGTGCGTCTTGCCCGACCCTGTCTGGCCGTACGCGAAGATGGTCCCGTTGTAGCCCTGCAGCGCCTGGTCCACCAGCGGCTTGGCAATGTCCGCGTACACCTGCGCCTGCGAGCTGTCGACGTCGTAGGCGAAGTCGAACGTGAACTGCCGCTTTCCCGACGAGTCGGAGGCTTCCGAGCTCGCGACTGAAGCGCCCGAGTCGTCCGCAGCCGCGCGGATCGCCACCGTCATGCCCTCAGCCACGTCCACGACGCTGCGAGCGCCCAGCTGCGCCTCCTGCGAGCTCATGGGCCTCACTCGCACCGCCACCTTGACGTTCACATCGGTCGACATGATGGCTCGCCTTAGCTCTCGACTTTGATACTGGAAAGGACGCCTAACGGAAGATCGCAAAATGGAGACCACTTCAACTACAACCTTTGATCTGGCATGGGATCATCCTATCAAACTCTATAATCCTATAAGCTAGACTAGTCGTATGCTGTTGGAGAGGTTCAACATGGTCAAGTTGCGATGATACCCTTGGACTACCCTAGGAATGTATTTCACTCATCCAAAGCTGCTGCGAGCCCCTCAGTCGCTGCGTGGCGTGACCTTGGAGTTGCTAGCGGCCTCGTCGATGGACGGAGCAGCCGCGGGCGGCGCGTTATCGCGGCGGAAGAAGCTGCCGCCCTCGAACGGCAGCAGTGGGCGGATCTTCTCGTGGAACTGCCAACGCAGGCGGTCAAGCGCGCCCTCAACCGAGTCGAGCGCCGGGCGGACGTCCAGGTACACGGACAGCGGGCGGCCGGGCTCGGGCTGGCCCGAGTAGAAGTCGATCACGTAGCGCACCTCCTTGCCATCGCGGTCCACGACCCAGTCATGGCGGTCGAACGGCAGCACCGACCTGACAATTGATTAGAACACGTAGCATACCCTAAACCTTCCAATGAATAGCAGCTCACACACCAGCCGAGCGCGTTCATGATGCGCGCCTTGGGGCTGAACTCGGTCGGCTTGCCCAGGAACCGCTTGAGCTTGGGCGGCTCCAGCGCTCTGCACCCATCAATCCATGAGCACAATCTCACCACCATAAGCCCAAAGAAAACAGCACACCTACGGGTGGAAGCTCTCCCACTTGAGCACCTCCTGCCAGCTCTGCTCGTTGACCGAGTTGTGGATGGCCACGATGGTCTGCATCTGAGTCGCGTCCGGGTCCCAGCCCTTGCGCTTCATGGCCTTGTAGTACATGTCCTCGCTCGGGTACTCCCACTTCTCCTCGCTGCTGCCGCGCTGGTGAGCCGGGGCGTCCGTCACCGCGCTCTTGGGAATGCTCGACACGACGCGAGAAGTCGACAGCCGCGGGTCGAACCGCGAGGCGTCGACGCTCCATCCGCCCGCGTGGCTCGCCACGCGCATCATCTCGGCCCCGAACCCGCACGCCTGGCTCACGTCATCTCCTTTAGAGTCCTTGGGCTTGCTGCTCTCCTTGGGCTTGTGGTGCTGCACGGGGCACGCGGCCGCCGCCGAGTTGACCTCGGCCGTCATGGTGGTGAGACCAAAATGCCAATATGGATGGAGATTATCATTTTATCTGAGAATATTCTCATTTCTCAGAACAGTTGATGGGTGGAGGGGGTAGTTTTGTAACTGAACTTCCAAAAAAATGTAGCCATTTCAAACGGGAAATGTAGCCATGTGTCAAATGTCGAGGAGGGGAGGAGCCATGTGGACGAGGGGGAGCTTAGATGGTGGCGTCCTCGTCCTGCTCTTCGAGTCAGGAGCTGGTGGTGGCGCCGTAGTTGGGGCCGCCACCCGTGACGACGGGGAGCGAGTGCGGGCGGGAGGCGCTGCTGCTAGTCCGCGAAGGAATTCGATTAGCCCAAGCCGAGAGCGACGACAGCGGGGCGAGCAGCAGCGACAGGTTCCACGTGACATCGGCCGGTCCGCGATCACAGTACACGAGGCACAAAAGCGACACGCGTTGGTCAGATCTCACGCTCTTTTTCCAGGCAGCTGTGGAGATAAGGAGGGCCTTCCTTACCTGTCCTCGAGCAGCATCTGCAGGAACGAGATGATGAGCATGGCCGAGATGACGGCCCCGCCCAGGCCGGCGCACGCGCGAACGCCAATGTCGGTGCACTGCACGTCGCTCGGAAAACTGACGTGCCTCACGCTGACCGCGATGAGGTACCACACCACCACGAGGCTGAAGACGGGGTCTTGCGCGTACCCGGCCGTCACGAGCGCGAGCACAATGACCGTGCCGAGCAGCGCCGCGTAGGTCGTGAGGCGCAGGTACGAGTTGTCGGCCAGCTGCAGCGACAAGGCCAGGTGGGTGAACGCGGCGCACGTGACCCAAGCGAGGTACACGGAGATCGGAAACTCGTTGCACAGGTACACACTCCAGTCGACGCCGCCCACGCGAGCGCCCCGCTCGTTGACCGAGTAGATGTACAGCACGAGGATGAAGAACCACAGCAGGAAGATCACGGCCGTCGCTGCGTAGATGTGGCGCGACGACATGAAGAGCACCCACACCGTGTTGAGTAGGCAGGTCATCGCAAAGCAGGAACGGAGCGCGTTGGGCTGATTGGCTTCGGCGAACATGGACAACTGCGGCGAGAAGACGTCGACGGCCACGAACACGAGCTCGAGCACGTACACGACGATCCACATGGACAAGGCGAACGAAGCGGGCGAGATCAGCGTCTCTTGCTCGCGCGTGACGGCCACGAAGCTCTTGGCGTAGATGCTGTTGACCACCGCCTGCACGAGCAGCAGCACTGCATTGGTGATCGCGAACCAGCTCCCGTTCATGGTTTGTTGCCTTGGCTGAGCTTGGCAAGAAGTGCTTCTGAGCTCTCGGTAGCGAAACGAAGAATGAGCCACAATGCACTTGGCGGCGACCAAGCAAGCCCACGAAGAACGAGCGACGAGGTGCGGAGATGCAGCCGTTGGAAGTTGAACATGGCTCATAGAGATTTTCTGATAGGCCTTTTTCTCCTGGTTCATGAGCGCGGAGGCGAACGAACAGCCTTTTCATCGCGAATGGCACATTGCTTGCTGCCTGGGAGCTACATCCTGGTTTCTCGATGCAGACTCAATCACCAACTTCTTGTGCGCAAACAAGCTTGCGGAAAACAGTTAATCAACATAAGGGGCTCGATCAATCCTTTTGGTGATACACGAGACGGTTGATCATAGACTTCATCGGGAAAAAATGCGACCGTCATTATAAGCACACCGACTTCCTCGGATGAAGTGTACTTGTCACGTGAAATCATGCCCAGACGGCCACGTTGCGTGGTGGATGCGATCCATACTAGTGATTAGAAGCATCGCGTTCGGTAGTCATTGACGACTGCCTTCTCGTGCTCATCTGCTGAGCCAGCCTCACAACGAGGCATGGGCTCCATTTCTACTCTAGCAACAACAACACATGAAAAGCTTCATCGTCATCCCGAATCTCATTGCGTATTCCGTTCACAATGACAAGCCGCCCGAAAGCCAGCCAGTAGCTGAGCGTGTTGGCGTGAGATTGAACCAATAATTTGACCCGGACAGTCCAAAGTGGTCACGCAACTATCCATTCTTGCGCGCGAGACACAACCAAAAGGGACTTTCCTCGATTTCACTCGCAGTGTCCAGCCAGTACATTCCAAGAAATACAAGTATCGCTTTCCCCAAGGGGGCCAGGACCATTAACAGATTTGTTAGCCTCTCAGCTGGTATGGATCGACGTGTGTGGGCCAAGCTCACATCTGGAGACTCATTGAACGGAGATCTCGTGGATGTAACGCTGCATGTTGCCAGCCCAGTTGTAGGTGATTTGCTGAAGGCCATCGATTCTTCGTTTCCAGAAAAATTTGCTCATGTTCGTAGGCTCCACGAGATACCAGTTTACGCCCAAGTCTCCCGAGGCAATGAGATGGTGTCAACTCGCATGGAAGAGCGAGATCCGATAGGGCGACTCGGAGAGGACCCGCAAAACCCCGTGACTATCGAAATACCCAAGAACAAGCGAGTCTCAGAACCGCTAGCATCTTCATATTCAAGCCCGCCATCGATGATGGATCAAGAAGCGCCAACATTGGAGGCAACTACTCCCAAACAACTTGTTCGAGGCTCTTTGGTGTTGAAAGAAGGCGAGGATGAAAAAGAAGACGCGCTGCTGCGCTTGGTCAGGCAGCCCCAGCAGACCATCGCTAGCTCACAACAAGGCAATCACGAATTTACATCAAAGCAGTTGACGGAGGCGCTCGAGCTAGAGTTGGCTAGCGAAAACTACACTTGTTCGAGAATTTGCCCCGGTGATACGGCGATACCTCTCCAAGGTCGTGAAGAAGCACTTGGCCAAATCGAAGACTGCTTCAGCCAGATTTTGGCTCGCTCAAACGGTGATGCTCCAGTGAAAGCGGTTTTAGAGCTTCCCGTCTGCTGTGGGCCCAGGGGCATCGGGAAAACACGGATGCTACAAGAGGGGGCCAACCTGCTAATCCGCCGGTTTGACCTTCCAAATGTCAGGATTGCTCTTACGTCAATGAAGTACAAATCGACATTTTTCGACGAGTCTGGATGCAGCCTTGAGGCAGTTTTGGCGTGGAGGATTCTGACCTCGCTCTTACAACACCCAACTTCGAACATGTTTTCGCAGGTACAAGCCCGACTTCGACTACGCGACAGGATGTTGGGAAGTTCCCTAACGCTTTCAATGGCACTGGACCTTGTTGAACGGTGGTGGACGGTTGCGACAGACAACTACCAACGTATGCATCTCTTTGTCGGGGTTGATGACTGCTGTCGTAGTGCGACAGATGCCCACGACGTGCAGACTTTGATTTCCGAAATTGCTCGTGTTGCCCAAGATCGAGCAGCACATGGTAGCGCCACGGTGATTTTCCCGATGTTCACGGCTTCGGCATCCGAGTATGTTTTGCTGAGTGAAAAATCTGCTTCTTATGTGACAACAAGACTTGAGATGCCATTTTTGACTCCTCGACAAGGCTTTGCGATTGCTGAATCATCCGACTTGTTTCTCCGTCACCTGCGGTTTGAAAATGTGTGTCGATATGTGTACTACTTAAGCAGCGTTCCAGGCTGGATTGTCTTGTTTGTGTACAAGACTACTGAGCCGTTGAATTTGGGGGCAGCATCCGATATGTTTCCGCACATTCAAACCCTGGAAGGGTTCTCAAAGAATTTCACAGAGGTGTTTTCAGAAGTGAGTTCTACCACAGGGGATCTTTCTGCTCACGAAGTCACCCGTATAGCAGCATTCGCAGCACTACAGCGGCCGGTATCACTACACGAGATGTCCGGTTTTTCATACACTTGGGGGAAGCTTTCCGATCGAGGAATCTGTGCATTGCGGCGATGGTCAACAGACGGAGAGTGGATTGTTGAGGTATCCTCTGCACTTTATGCAACGTTGTGGAAGAGATGTATTCCTACAACGCGTTCAGCTGAATATGCTCTTTTTATGGCGTTTTCCCAACTTGATAAGTTTACCTCATCAGAGTTGTGTTACCAAAACGTACCGCTATTCTTTAGCGCACTGTTGTATGCGGTTAGAATCAACTCTTTCCTCGCTCTCGGAGAGCAAACGATATCCTTGGGGCAACTTTTCGAAGGTGCAGCCATGGACGAGTCTTTGCGTGATATGAATGTCGAGCTCAACCCTACCGAGATGGTATGGGCTCGTGACGCCAACAATATGCTCAAGAGGTATGTTCAGACACACACCAATCAGTCAATTTTGCTAGAGCGATGGGCGTCGGAAAGCGTGATCGTCATCGATAATACAGCGGACGGAGCAGAGTCGGCGTACTTTACTCTTCGTGAGGTTTCAAGTGGTGCCATGATTGTGGTCTTGGACCAGCGAAAGCAGGTATCCAATCAAGGTGAATCGGTTCAAGAACTCCCTGAGCTCGTTCAAGTTGCTGGAAAGCGAGTTGTTCGTGTTCAAATGTGTGGAGTCAACGCGTCGTCATCGTCGCCAATCTCTCATGATACAATATTCGTGCCAATAAGCAAGAAAGATCGTTTTTTTGCTGGTCTATCTCGACATCCAGGTTTCTTGCAAAGATCTGTTGTGGGGATTGAACATCACTACGCGCTTGAAGAATTATCCTACCAAGGTATAAAGCCTCCCATATCACCAGGAGCAATGGAAGTGGTGATGTCACCAGCTAGGTTGATGGCGATGTTCGAGGCCGATATGATCAGCGAAAACGAGATTTGTACCAACCCCCACGTTCTTGATGCAAGCGTACTATCCGTTCCACTAGCAGGGCGGGAACAAGCTATCGATGAAATTGAAATGTGCTTTCAGGGACTCATTGGTGGTACCGCTTATTGTGTTCCTGTTTGCTCGGGGATGCCAGGCATTGGGAAGTCTCGTATGCTTGAAGAAGGTGTCGGTATTCTGCGGGACAAGATGAAGCTACCCAACGTATACGGCGTAATTATTGACTACAGTGTTGGTTGGTGGATCCACCCTACGGAAGCAATATGTCAATTGAAGCTTCGTTTTCCTGGAGACTACTATACCACTTCTTTCTTCGTGGGAATTGTAAATGGAGCATGCAGCAATGGCTTGAAACCCGCTTACCGAAGAATGCCGGCGAGATGAGACTCGCTACAGCAATGAGCACAATCTACGCAAAGCTCGTGAATCAGATGACCGAAGATCAAATGTTTTATGTGTATGTTGGGATTGACGGGTACCAAAATGTGAACCGTGTATGCGAGCCTCGAGGCACGTACACTCCGCTGCACGAACTGGCCAGGGTTTTATCAAATTTCATCACAGCTTCTACGAGTAAAGTTGTGCTTCTTCCAATGCTCGCTGGTAAGCGATGGGATGTGATTTCATTTAGCCCGTTGGCCTCAAATGCAGAGCAAGTGATATTGAAACGGATCTCACTGCCACTTTTGACAATCAACCACATTATCGAGTTGTTCAGCGAATGTGACCATGAAACAATGAGCAATAACTCCAACTTTCGCCGACATCTTGTGTGCTTGGGTGGCGTACCGCTGTGGATCGTAACATATTTGTTCGAAGTGCGATACAGTCCGACAGATACTGATATATTCTTAGAGCCTGTTTTCGCTCGTGTGTGGGGGACATATGCTGTTCCGTATATACGCTCGCTGCCGACTGAAGAACGTGTTCGTCTCGCTGCATACGTAATTTTGGGATGGCCAGTGAACTCTCAATTAGCATCCTTCAAGTCAAAGACATGGGGGTATTATCGCGATCCTTTTGAGATCAACACGGACGGCAAGTTAATGATTCCATATGCGCTGTTTTACTCATTCGCGAGTTCCCGGCCATTCAAACGAGAAGGTGGGGAAGCGTTGAAGAAAATAATTAACTTACTACACCCACGCGGCAGCCTCAAATTGCTAGAAGGATACACTTGGCGCTTCATTGGTGCAAAAACTTATGCGCTGAAGATAAATTCTCTCGCTGTATTGGGTATGTTAGTGGTGCCACTCCCGGTACTTTTTTGCGGTGCCAAAATGGACAAGAAGTTGAGCCAAATATCGCTCATCGTTGAGCCAGTGGAGGCTATCGATGCCGAAGAATTTCAAGATGGTAGCTACGAAATTTGGGGTGATTTTCGCTCGATCGAAGATTGGGCAATCGATGGCGCCATAGTTGTGTATGGTAACCAATCTCTTACGGGCCTCGACTGCTTTTTCGCGCTGAAAAACGCTGCTACTGATGAAACTATTGTTTTCTTGGACGAGCGCTCCCGACACCTAAGTGTAGCTGATATCGAGATTATGGCTTCCGGTACAAGTGATCAGTTGCATCAATACCCAGAGCTAGCTCACAAGCAACCCGGCATTCGAGTTGTCCGTGTGATTGTGGATATTGATCAGGAGTTGGACACTTTGTCAAATCTGCACGATTGCATTATCATTGGCAAGAGTGAAAGTGCGTCGTTTCATCGCGGCCTACTTGACTACCCGCCTCTCCAACACGTATTTGGAGCAAACTAGCGGGGGTATTATTATGTGGCTTACTTTATCTACGTTTCAAAGCGTCAACATTAGTTTTTTCTTCCTCAGAGCCAACGAGCAATTTCACTTCCCGCATAGTTGACATGTTCTAAGATAATCATCAGTTGATTCTCTCTAAATCTCTCTCTCGTTTTTCTTCCAGCTTTTTTGTCAATGCTGGTCCGTTACAGGGAAATTGCATGAGTAGCTTGCAAAATAATCAAACATGGGAATGAGTTCCAAGTCTAGGATATTGTCGGCAAGCGTCTTGACGTCAGGACGATTCAGCGATCCAGTATTATCAGCATTATTACGTGAAGCAATGATCTGGCGGACGAACGCTGATTTGTTTGATGAAGCAAGTAGCTGAAGTGCAGCGGGTGGTGCGCTGTTAATTTCAATAACTGGTGAGCACGGCGGAAAAAATGCAAGAGAACCGTGGAACGGTATGCACTCATCGCGAGATAGCCATACAGAGTTTTCTGGGAGCACACATGGGGAAAACAATCCAACGCAGTTCATAATGACACTTAAGTGTGGGCATTCGGGAGCCGGGCATCTCTTTTCAAGTGCTTGATGATTTTTTCCATCGTTTTCGATGACATAGTGTTATACCAGCGCTTACGTTGATCTGTGATGACTAAAATGCCAGCGAAAGGATCACCTGCTTGCAGAGCAATCAACTCGTCTTCAGTAAGATTCTCTTTCTTCAAGGCAAATATGATATCGAAACCTTCTCCACCCTGGCCATTTAGGAAGATGTGTCTGCATGAAGTCAAGCGTGCGGTCTTAAATGACCCTCTTCCTTCTTGGAGGTCGTGATTCATGGTACCCATCATTTTTTCGCGAACGTGGAAAACTTCCATTGTCTGAAGGCAAACGCGTATGCTTGCAACACTGTCATTCATTCGTCCTCCCCTCCAAAGCTCACGCACTTCGACGCTTGTGCGACCAAGTACTACGAATGCATTTATTCGTGCAGCATAAAACTGTGCTCCAAATACCTCCCAAGAAGACCAGTCAAAGTGAATACGTGCGCTTTCGCGTAAATGATTGTGCATGCCCTTAAGGGACCTCACGAACATTTTCTCGTTGTTGTTGATCTCTGGTGCTTCTAGAGATTGCGCTGCTTGGACTACAGCATATAACAGCACATAAGGAACCTGGATTGGTAGGTGAAGGGGTTCTTTGACCTTAGTTTTTCTGATTCGATCGTCAAGATAATCGACACGTGACGTTGATGATATTGGATTTGTATCGGCAGATTCATAAAAGAAATGAGATGCTGGATCTCTTTGGTGAAGATGATTAATCGTGGTATCATACTGGAATTGTTGCACGTGGCCGTCAATAGGCGTGAAATTGGCTGGTGGGGAAAGCGATGGCATAGCAGACTGCAGTTCTACTTCCTCGTACGTGGCGATACCCGAGTTATGGACGGTCAGCCAGTCAACTGACAATTGTGTGATATCTCGAAAGCACATACCAGACAACGCTCCAGCAGCAACTGCTAAAAGTGTAGAACAATCTGCAATACCTGTGCAGGTCTTTGCGCATTTTTTTAGGCAGCTTCGAAAACAGCGAGATACGTCGCGAGACGAGCCGACTGCACCTATTCGGTAAGCATCGGAAATGAAAGCTATTGCCCAGCCAGGGTTACCGTGAAAGCATGGCAATAATCTCGTCACCTCTCCGGTCGCCAAAACTTCTTGGTAATTTGGATATCCATTCAGTACTGCCACCATTTCATGTAGACGAAGTAGCCGCATTGGAAGTGATATCAACTCGACATTATGGATCAGCTTCATTGCCTGCGAAATCTCAGCGACCAGAGATAGAGACCAAGGTCCGGCTAGAACAGGTTCAACGACTAGATCACACGACTGCCTAGATAGTGAGTAGGCAACAAGACTTACGATCGCTCCAATCAGTTCAGTCATTGTGGTTGAATCACTTAACTCCTCCAGACCATCAATTCCGAGCACCAAGCACAAAGTACGATGCGTGCATGCGCTTGGCTTGTTTAAGCTTCGTTTCAGCAAAGACTCGAGAATCACATGAGCTGCAGTTGATTATTTCAGGTCGCATTTCCATTCTGGTAGAGCTTCCAAAAAATTGGCCATCGATCCCGAACATACTCCATGCACGAGGAATTCGTAGAGCAACTGCCACGAGACCAAAGCTTCAATAGGCATGTCTGTATCCGTGTTGGAACAGCCGAAGACAGCACAGGCGCAGCTTCCTTCATCCTTGCGCGTGACAGCTTGTTCAACACACTGCTGAAGCACAGAGGTTTTACCTATTCCCTGGATACCAGAGCAAACAGGGATCTTGTACATGTAGAAATCACGTGATGCTTTCTTGATGGCATTTGCATCCAGGCATGCAAGCGCTTTTGCGACTGCAAATTTGTCGCGAGAAATCGTCATATGTGTTTGTCCAAAGTTTCCATTTGTAAACGACGATTGGATTGCTGTAGTCGAGCGTGATCGAACAAAATCATCAATGTGTGTCAAGACAGCGATCACTTGAAAGTTCGGGTCTTGGTCGGATTCTGGTGTCTCCATCTCCCTCGCGAATCTTGAGCGAAGGAATCAGCTTCCAATATCGCGCAAAAGGACATCATATTGCAACGCGCTTCCTTTTTCCCCGTTGAGCGTTTAGCTGTCCTCTTATCTGCGCCGTTGGCTTCCACCTCGTTCACACACGACTCGACGTGGCAGATCCCTGTTGAGACGACGAACATTCACGGCATACTCCGCACACGGCAACCATGATTGATGTGACCGTAATGATGCCACCACTATAAATGCGGGATAGAAAACTTCAATCTCACAGAGCTAATGCAGTGCAGCATTTTAGCGCAACATGTATCCTCAAGCTGGTGGAGAACATATTCTGCCATTACGAACACTATTGTCGCTGCTATTTGTCGAGAGCTGCCATAAGCCAGGCAACAGCATAAAAAATGATCATGAGCTGGCCAGTTTATTGGGCAGCATACAGTTTGCTGGCGCAAGGGGTTGGAGCTGTAATAGCTAGTGCAAAAGGTTAGAGATTTAATATCCAAACAGTTGACAGGTGACGCTTGAAACTTTGTAGCCCATCGATAGTATCTCCTGCAGATTTCAATGGACCAACTGAGCTACATTCAATGTAAATTGCGTACGGCGCATCAAATCCTAGGCTCAGCGATGCTTTCTGCTTCAAACTCAATCGTCGGAGCGATCAGCCTAGGACGCTATTCGTCGTACTGTGTTAGAAATGCTGAAATGATACTATTAGTCTGTAAGCTGGGCAAAATGACGGAGCCATCTTAGTCAGCGGTGAGAATGACCTTCTACTCGTATAAACTCAATCCTGTTTTGCGTTGATAAACGTAGTCAAAGTTATCGGAGATGCTACCGACAGCCGTTCGCACTAATGTCCAAGGCCTCGGGTTACCTGGCGTGATACATCGATATCGCACACAAACCATTGAGTCCTACACTGTGATTGCATCGGCGTTGGAATGCTTGAAAAGAGACAACGAGCTGGTAGGTAATTGCGTCAAACTGTATTTTCCTTGGCAAAGTTGCATGTAGCGTTAGAGCTCCTCTGTCAAACATAAATCCATTAGTGCAAAGTATCACTGCGTCCACTTAGAACTAGTGGATTGGTTCTGGCGAGCGTCTTCACGCTTGGGCCAAGGAGGCAACACAAAAGAGCTGCCGAAACATCTCTACAATTTCTCGGACACGCACTGTGTACATCTTCCGCAAGTATCAAAAACGAGTGCAGCATGCCGCACGTTTACTCATATCATAACTCTGGCTCATTAGACCGTGCCGTAGTCGGGCGTAGTCTCAAACACGATGCCCTTGTAGTACTCTTCACTGACCGTGTCTCGCCGCGGACTGGAGGCGCACCACAGCATCCACAATACATCAGATAGATATTCACATCACACACAGCGTATCAAGAAGCCCGCACCTTTTGAAGTATACGACGTATGCCCAGCGCACAAAGTCGATGAGTGCGAGAATGGGGAAGACGGGCGCGACGACGGTGGCGACGGCCTGCAAGTTCTCGAACACGGTCTGCGTGTCTCCCGGGAAGGTCGCGTGCTTCAATGCGAGCCCAACGAAGGCCCACGAAACCACAAGCCCCACGACTGCATCTCGACCATTGACGTAGGCTCCGAATGCCAGCACCAGCAGCACCCCCATGAGCAGCGCGTATACCGCAAAGGGAAAGTACGCCTTGTGCAGGAACTGCATGGCGTCCGCGACGGCAAACACGAGGTCGACGCTGAGCCACCCGAAGGCGAGCCTGACCGAGAACTCGCTGGCGAAGTAGTAGACCCAGGCCTGCGAGTACCTGGGCGTCGGGTGGCGCACGACAAAGAGGTAGAGCGGTAGCGTGCAGCTCCAGACGAGCAGGAGCGCGAGCGTGGCGAGGTGCACCCAGCCGAACCACAGGTCGAGCACGATCCAGACCATGTGCGTGACGCACGAGAGCTGGAACCACTGGCGCAGGAACGTCGGGTCGTCCGACGTCAGGTAGAATGAGTAGAACGGGAAGCAGCAGTCGGTCACGGCCGTCGCCGCCGTGAACGCGTACACGGGCGCCCAGATCCAGAAGACGTAGGCTGGAGGCGCCAGCGGGTTCACGGGCGCCATGGTAGACGCCGTGGGCGCTGGTAGAGGCGCTAGTAGAGGGTCGGTAGTGTTGCCATCGACCGGAATGTCAGAGCTGGCTGGAGCGTCGTGTGGCGCGGCCCAGGCGCCGTCTGGAGCGAAGAAGAAGACGCCGACGAGCACCGCGAGCTGGAGAGCGAAGGCCGTGAGGTTGACGGCCGGCAGCAGCCGCTCCAGCGCCGACATGGGCGCTGACGAAGTGCTTGGCGACAGCATGGGCGATCAATTGATTTGATCGGCTTTTGGCGGCTTTGGATGGGGGAAAATGGCGAGCTTCTCGTGATGGTTGGAGGGGTTTTGATTGGTGGAAAAAGGGAATTCGAGGGATTTGATTGGTGGAAATGCGGGGTCTGAGTTTTTGGATCAACGCTCTTGCATGTCAAGCGAGGAAAATGCATGCGAATGGGGATACCATGATTTGGTGGTGGCCACTTGACGAGTTGATGGAATCGATCATGAGCATTGGCTGTGGTGGTGGTGTGGTTTTTACTGCTGTTGCATTGAGAATTCTCAGCGCGTCAATCGTGCTAGGATCGCAAAATATTATTTGGTGCACCAGCTTTATCGTCGCTGATTCAGGATTCAGGCATGTCATTATCCCCAGCAATGTTTCCCACTGGCAAATTTACAACCAGCACTGCATTACTGGAGCTCTCAGAGAAACACATAGCATTGTGGGCTCCTGCAGCCATAAAGCATCGGGGGGAAAAATGAAGCACCGGAAGGCAAGCATACATAGTGAACTCACGGAGAAGCGAAGCCGCGGATGGAGCCGTACTCGTCGCGGCGACGCGGTTTGGAACCCGTCGCCTCGCTGCGATTGCTGTGGTTACGACCGCAATATATAAAAAAAGTCAAGAGATGAACAGCACATCAACACCCCAGCAAGCAGCACGTACATGCGCAGCGAGACGAGGATCTGCGCGCCAAAGACAAGCACGATGGCCGTCAAGACTCCCGCGCCGAGCGTCGCCGCGGTCTGCACCTGGACGAACTTTTCGCGGGTGGCTCCGCTAAAGTTGTCGGGGTTCTTGGCGGTGATCGCTACAAGAGCCCAGACTGCGACGAGCGGGAACACCGGGTCGCGTCCGTAGAACAGCCCGCACAGCGCCAGCACCACCAGCGCGCCAAGAACCCCGAGGTAGGCGCCAAGCGAGAGAAATCCCCCTGCAGTATTCTGGGCGGAGATGGTCCAGCTGAGCGCCGTGGCCGCCGAGATCCACGCAAAGTATACGCGGACGCAGAGCTCGCTGCAGACGTACTCCATCCAACTAAAAGGGCGGAGCTGCTGCTGGCGGGTGTAGCTGGCGAACACGTAAAGCGCGGCGAGCGCGAGCCAGAGCAGCGAGATGTCGAGCGTCGCGAGGTGCACGAGGCCGCAGTTGAAGAGCACGCACCAGCCGCCGTTCGTCAGGCAGGCCACCGAGAAGCACAGGCGCAGCGCGTCGGGCCTGGCCGCCGTCGCGAACAGCGAGAGCCCCGGGTACGCCACGTCCGTGGCCAGCAGCACCATCGAGAGCAGGTAGATGGCGTTCCAGATGGAGAAGGCGAAGCCCGCGGGCGTCACCAGCGTCTCGTTCTGCCGCTGGAAGCTCCCCGCGTCCCCCGAATAGTAAAACGCCACGCCCGTCAGCGCCAGCTGCACCACGAACAGCGCCACGTTCAGCCACGGCAGCCATGGCGCGGGCCTCGCTGGAAGCCCCGCCAGCGCCTCCATCTTCGATCTGCACCTTCTCTTCAAGGTCAACGAAAAGCGCAATATTGATATTGACTATCGGGTAGTCAATTAGTGACTACCAGTAAGTCAAAAACAGTAGCTCCTTTGATATCTTGCCACGCGGTCCTAGCTGGCATTGACGGCCAAAGCGTCAATAGCACTCGAGACCTGTGAAGGGGGGGGGAAGCTCTACGTAGCTAGCTGGATATGCGGTCTCCTGTGGCGGCGGTGCTGGCGCTGGGCGTGGCGCTCGCGCAGCTGGCGGCGGGCGGCGCGGACGCGGCGCTGGCGCTCGAGGCTTCCAAGGTGGCGCTCTCAACCGGCGCGCTCGAGTTCGCGATCGTGGCGTCGCCCGCGCAGCCCAAGCTCAAGCACGTGACGGTCGACACGCTCGTGGACACGACGGGCGCCTCGCTCGTCTCGGAGCTGGTGCGGTAGTCAAAGCGCTTCCTTCGTTCGGTTCGATGGAGGGAGGGCTTACAGATGTGATCCTGAGCAGAAGGTCAAGGGCGACGGTGAGAGGTTCGTGGTGGCGCTCAAAGGCGAGCAGAAGCTGCCCGCGGGCATGTACAAGCTCAAGGTGTCGGCGTTCGACAACGACACGCAGGCGACGGCCTCCGAGGTGCTGCAGCTCAAGGTGACGGTACCCGTCATTGTGGCGGCCGCTGAGGTCAACGGCGCCGACGTGGCCTTCGGCGAGCCGCTGGCACTGCCGCTGGGCCGCCTGAGCGCGGGCTCGGCCGACACGCTGCAGGTGCAGGTCGAGCTGCAGCAGCAGCACGACAAGAAGCCCGTGACGGCTCACCAGGCCGTGCTCAAGTTCACGCACGCGGCCGACAAGACGAGCGCGTACTTCGTGCTGCCCGCCGACAAGGAGGCCCACACGCACAGCACGGTGCTGCACTTTTCGGCGCTGAGCAGCAAGTTCGCCTACAAGTCGGGCCTACACTCCGTTGAGCTCGTGCTCGGAGACCCGACGTTCGAGCGCGCGCTCGTCTGGCAACTGGGCGACGTCGAGCTGGAGCTCGCGGCCGAGCCGCCCGTGGCGCCCTCGCCGCTGTACGCCAAGCCGCTGCTGCACGAGAGCGACACGACGCTCAAGGCTTTGCCGGAGATCACGCACGTGATGCGTCCGCAGGACCCGCGGCCGCCCGTGACCGTCTCGCTCGCCTTCACGGCCGCCGTGCTGCTGCCGCTGGCCGTGTTCCTGCTGTTCGCGCTCAAGCTGCAGCTGAACCTGCGCAAGCTCTTCCGGGCGTCCGTTCTGCCCTTCGGCGCCGTCTTCCTGGCGTCGCTCTCGGCCATCCTCGCGCTCTTCGGCTGGTACTGGCTCGAGCTCACCATGTTCCGCACGCTCGGCTACCTCAGCGGGCTCGCCACCGTCACGCTCTGGTCGGGCCACCTCACACTCAAGCGCCTGGCGCAGCTCCCTAGTGGCGCCGCCAAGAGCAAGACCGAGTAGACAGCTTGCTAGCCAGCAATGCACTGGGCGACAATCAACGTTCCATTTTGCGCGCTTGTTGTTCCGACAGCCCAGATCGGTTCGGTACCGGAAAACGCCACGCACTTCAACCAGCTGTCCTGCAGAAATGAATACCCCTTGATTCTCCGTGCGTGTTAAAAGGGAAACCAAGCATCCTTTTACTTACAAAAACAAGTTATTTGCCCACATCGATTGAACCTCTGGAAACAAATATGTACAGCCATATGAGCTGGCTTCCTTTGGATTCCGTGGAAAGACCGGCGCCGACGGTCCACCATGAGGCTCGGCTTCATGCGGCCTGGAAGGCTTCGCGGAGCTTCCTCAAAGAGGCGCGCGATATATAGCGAGCAGGTGAGGCTAGGCTCGATTCGTGTGCGTTCGACTGGGCTTCTGTATGGGCCGCCGACTCGCCGACTGACCGCCCGACGCCCGACCGCCCAGTGACAGTCGCGCATTCTGGTAGAAAGGACGGCAAGCAAGGCAACGGAGGAGAAAGCAACACCACCGAGCGAGCGAACATGGCCGACGCTCGCTGGGAGGCGCTGGATCTGCGGTGAGCTCTCGATGTGAGCGCTCACTGTTACTTCGAGGAGCTAACCGACATGCGCAGGATGAGCGGGCTCGTCGCGCGCTCCTTCCAGCGCAGCGGCAGCGTCGACAACAACGCCGACCTGTGGGACGATGACGACGCCTTCGCGGAGCTGACGGGCGCCAAGATGGAGGAGCTGCGCGGCCCCATGGCGTCCGCGACCACGCTCACAATGCGGCGCAACGCTTTGGGCCCCGGGATCGTGCTATTCGACCCGCGAGACCTCGAGGTTCCGCTCGAGCGCGCGAGTGAAAGCTGGAAGCGCAAGTCGTTTTCATTAGCGCTGGATGTGGATTTGGACCCGCAACAGCAGCAGGAAAGCGACGCTGAGGAAGACGAGGAGGACGAGGAAGACGCGGACGAGGACGACGACAGCGAGGACAACCAGCAGTCGGCCGAGTCGAGGCGCCAGCGGAGACTCGTGATCGAGGAGATTTGCAGCACCGAGCAGAGCTACGTGCGGGACATCCGCACGCTCAACGACTACTACATCGCCGCGCTCGAGGACAACAAGCACCCGATCATGGAGGACGCGCAGATCGCCGTCTTCTTCAACAACCTGCGGCAGCTCGTGATGCTCAACTCCAAGCTGCTGAACGACCTGCTGGAGATCATGGCCGAGAGGAAACGCCGCCGCCGCCGCCGCAAGCAGCTAAAGAAGCGCCGTCATTCAGATGGGTCGCCAGATACGCAGTCGTTCCATGCTGGTAAGAAGCGGATACAGGCGCTGGCTGCAGCCTCGATGGCGACCGAGGGAATTGGGGCCGTGTTTCGCCGGTACGCACCGCTGTTCAAGCTGTACGGGGGCTATGCACGCGACTACGAGGAAGTGGCTGGACTTCTTCGCAGCTATGCGCAGGATACACGCCTTGGCAACTTTACTTCTTTCCTCGCTGCGTGCAAAGAGCGAAGCGGATCCGACAAAGACTTCGAGAGTCTGCTCATCATGCCAATCCAGCGTATCCCTCGGTACAAGCTTCTTCTTGAGCGTGTTGTCGAGCTCACGCCGGAAACGCATCCGGACGCGACTTTTTTGCGAGAAGCGCTGCAACGCGTAAGCTTCGCGGCATCCTTCATTAACGAAACGGTGAGGGACCAGGAAAATTTGACATCCGTGCTGCAAGCCCAAACGCAATTCTTCGCGGGACAAGTCGCTCTTTTCACCGCGGATAGGCGGCTTCTCAAGTTGGGGAAGCTCACCAAACGATCTACACGCCGATCAGAAGAAGTGGTTCTTCATTTATTCAACGACATGCTGCTGTACAGCAGCGGTGTTCTTCTCACGGGTGGGTATCGTGTTCGCAGAGTTGTCGACTTGAAATCCAAGGCTGTCGGCGTCACCAAGCAAATCCCCAAGTCATATCGCGCGCTTTTTGATGCGGGTCAACGGAGGCTTCGTGGTGACTGTGCATTTGTTGTCACAAGTCTTGAGAAGACATTTATCTTGTTTGCAGCAACACCCCTTGAGTGTGAAGAGTGGGTCACCGCGATCTCCGCCGCAATTGCAGACGCGCAGGCAAAGTGTCCTGATGAAGCCACCAACGAGACACCAGCCGATGCCGCCGCACTTTGGGTCCCCGATGCAGTTGCGGGCTGCTGCTCTATTTGTCGCCACGAGTTCAAAATGTTCAAGGTCTACTTTCGTCGCCATCACTGCCGTAGGTGTGGGGCGGTTGTATGTGGCAACTGCTCGGGGCATCGATCCACACTTTTCAAAGATTCGGCGCGCGAAGAGCGCGTATGCACTCGGTGTTTTAAAGTGCTTGATCGTGTGCGAACGATTGCGTTGCATTGGCTGGGCAAGATTGTTGAGTTTCGTGGAGTGTTGCGTCGCAACCGGTTCAACAAGTGGTCAGAGCATTATTTCGAGCTACGTCGCGGAATATTGCGGCAGTATACAGTTTCGTCTGCTCCGTCGTCATGGTCGTCGTCAACCTCTGTAACAGGCGGAGCTACTCCTACAGGAAGCGTTGCAACAAGCTCGAGATGTTGCACTGACACGCTGGAGCTGGCCGGCGCTATCGTTGTGCATCGCGCAGACGCACGTTCTCAAAAGAATCGTTTTTGCTTCCAAATCTCGACATCGGAATATGACATCGAGATGCTGGAGCTGGCAGCATCGCCATTCGAAACGAGTAATCGAAGTGCTGCGTGTCAAGAAGAGAAGCCACCATCCACTCCTGTTGCGATTGGTGGTGCAAACCCGAGTAGCAAGAACACCGGCCATGTCAAAATGTCTCCGCTGAAGCAAGTTGTTAGTCGATTCAACATGGCAGCTCGTGAATCGCTCGAGCCTGCTTATGCTACTTCTGACGATGGTTCCAGCCTGTCTTCGAGTCGCACGCTAATCAACAAAGCCTCGCCGACAAACACTGGCACACCTGCGTCCACCGCCAACGGTCCAGCGGGCGCTGGATCCGCGATGGATTGGATTCTTTGTGCGACTTCGTACGAGGAAGAAATGCAGTGGAGTGAGGCAATTCAGAGGTCGGCTGATCGTGCCTTGAGCCGTACGCGCCGGTCGAGGATCACCGAGTCCTCGCTGGTACCAATTCTGAGTTCCTATGACAGCGGAACAAGAATGCAATCAGCAATGGGAAATAGCGGCAACCGTGGTAGCTATGGTAGCGTGGACGCATCATTTGCTGGCCGTGCCACCGACGGCGACATGTTGATCCGATTCGGAGCGTTCGGAGGTGGTGACGACGAAGTCGCAATTATCGAGCATCGGCGACTTCAGATCCTGAAGGAGCTCATTCGCTCCGAAGAAAGCTATGTTACTTGCCTTGGCGAGTGCATCTGCTTGTACGTGCAACCACTTCTTCTTCGTCAACTTGAGGGTCAGAAGTTGCTACGACGACAGCAGAGCAAGTACAAGAAGACATCATTGCTACACAACACTCTTGGGGCATTCAGTGCTCTGGGAGGAAACGGTTCATCAAGAAAACTGCTAACTTCCCCGTCGCCATCGTCGTCTTCGTTAGCTGCTGCGCAGCGCACCTTCAGCAACAGCAGCATTACCAGTGTCAAGACCGGCCGTAAATTTGCCATTTCTCCAGGTGGTGCCGCTGCAGTTGCTGCCTCCATCCTCACAGGATCGTCTGGGGTTACTTCATCATCTTCTTTTACAGGGTCGGTACCAACTGATGGATCAAGCCGAGCTGCCAACAACAGCAGGAGGGAGCAGAAGCAGCAGCGTGTCGTGGTGATGAACGCAGACATGGCTATATTCTTCAGCAGTGTTGATCAAATGTGCACTCTGAACCAGCAGTTGCTTGAGCACTTGTCTCGACACCTGGAGGAGATTCGCGCTGCAGCCAAAGAACAAGCAGCATCCAACCAAGACAGCCACGAAAGTGATGACACCTCTAGTGATGAGTTTCGCGCTGTCCACCGTGCGGGAGCTATTTTCCACGCTTACGCTCCATTGTTTCAGCTGTACACGTCGTATGCCAGTCGCCACGCCTCCGCTTTACAAGCTATTGAGTCACCCCAATTTGCAAATTTCCTGCGTGAGCTGCCAGCAGAAGCGAGTACGACACGTCTTCGGAGGTATCTGAATATGCCAATGGAGCGAATTCCACGGTACAAGATGTTTTTGCAGGAGCTATTGGCTGTCACCCAGCCGGATCACGTTGACTACGCACCACTTCAGGCAGCTATTCGCAGTGTGGACCGGGTAGCTGACAAGATCCGTGATATCAGTGATCGCCGCGACAGTGCGCGAAAGCTGGACGCAATCAGCATTAGGGTTGGCATCGATCTTCGCGGACGTGGACGTTTCGTACGAGATGGCTTGCTGCGAAAAGTTTGCCGCAGCAAGGTTCAAAAGTACTATTTTGTGCTGCTCGAAGATGGTAAGTGCTGTTCCGAATTCACCAAGATGGTAATAGTGGCAAGACTTTAACGATTCCCAATTTTCTTAGCGGTGGTTTACGGCCGGCAAAGCAATGGATTGCACAAGAAAAAGTTCAAGCTCATTGATCTATGGGAGTGCAAGGTGTCGAATGACACGGATTCGATGCCAGGAGTCATCTCAGCTGTCGTGAATTCGAACAGGTGCGGCAGCAAAAGTCACGAGAGTTCAGCTTTTTCGCTCAAGTGTTCTAACTTCTCTGTGACTCATTGAATCCAGCGCCTTTTGTTTTTACTCTCCGCTGAAGTCCTTCATCCTGCTTACGGACTCGGCAGAGGACAGAGTGAGCTGGACAACAAGTATTTCGGATTGCATTACGCGCACATTACGCGGGCAGGCTCGGCATCCTCGACGCGCGAGTGTGCGCTCGGATTCGTTGTTGCTGGACAATGACGATGCTGATCATTTCGGTGGCGACGGGACATTGGTCATCAAGAACGGATGGCTCAACGTTTCGCGCGGAGACGAGATCAACAATCGGCGGACGCGACGGCTTTGGATCACGTTGACGCTCGAGTCGTTGTCGCTAGCGCCCACATTCAAGGCCGCACAGCCCGAAGATTCGTTTGCAATTGGGTCTTGCACTGCATCTGCGCTACGACAAGATACATTATTCCAGGTGCAGGTTCAAGACTTTAGCATAGCTGGAACGACGGCAGGGACGCCTCCGAAGTCTCGTGCTCTAATGTTTGAAGCGCAGTCGCTCGCGGAGAGAGAAGAGTGGGTGCGAGCGCTGGCCCATTGTATTGCTGGAAGCCACGAACTGCCGAAGACGCTCGACATGCGCCGGCGAAGCGTAAATCAGGCGATGCTGGCTCCGATCTTCATGTTTGACAAGGTCTCGAACGTTTGCACCATTTGCACGCAGACGTTCGCGGTGTACCGACCTCGCCACCACTGCCGGTATGTTTCCCTCTTTGCATAAGCTCTGTGTTGGCTCACGAACTAACCTTTGCATATTGGCATACTCAACAGTCTTTGTGGGTCGCTCGTGTGCGGCCACTGCTCGCGGAAGCGTTGGACGCTCGCTTATGGCTCGAGCAAGAAGGCCTCGCGAATCTGCGATTCGTGCGCGAGCTCGTCCGGAGCCTTCCCCGCCCCCGCACACTTATGAGCGCAGGAACGAGCGATCGAAAACAGAGAAAAAGGATCAATCAAATGGTATAGTAGTTGGTATGGAGGACGTTCGCGCTGGGCTGAAAATGACATTGAAGCATGGGGGGAGGCGAGGTCACACCAATGATACCATCAACGCGACTGACAATGATCGCCTCACTGCAATAGAGTTGCTCGCTCTGGACGTCCCGCCTCATGGCCGTGCAGCTTTCGAGAACAACTTCGACGACGACGACAACAACAACAACAACAACAACAACAACAAGACGCTGCCGTGTCAAGTGAGCGAGCGAGCGAGCAGTCGACTCGAGCAACTGGGCGAGTGTCGGCCGGGTGTTTACTCTCTTGAGGTGCCGCCATCCACCTGCCGGATCTGAAGCAGCAACAGGTCGACACTGCAGTCGCACGCACGCGCGTGAGTCACGACGGGCCGAGAGGAGCGGCGGGCCATTGCCGCCATGGTCCATTTCGCTTGACGCAATTGATTAATCGATGCAATTGGTACTGATTTCTAGTTATATGACACCGCAAGGAGCGGGTTCAAGCATACAAATATTGAGTGATTCCTATATTTTGCTGCTGAATCGATAGGTAAAATCAGTAGATGACAAGCTTCGATTTTTTTTTTCTCTTCTGAACTGTATCGGTGTAAAGTTATGGCTTTATTTTCGGGGCTGTCCGAGCGATCCTGTCCCGTCTCGTAAAAGAGCCGCATGCTATAAATGACTTGGTATTTGTATCGCGACCGCCTGTTATGGAGTCAGCGCGATCCCCACGCCGTGCGGTCGCGACGGTTTCGTTTCGACGGCGACTGCAAAACGTATGAAGCTCAGTATGGTCCCTTCGTGGCCACTCCATCCCTCTTCAACAAAGTATGCCACCATACAAACTCCAACACAATCACCCCCCACCTCCAAGATTCAGCAACACGTTATGTCGACCCATTGCGCGAATGCCTCGCTCCGATTGGCCCACTCCCCCTTATACGCTCCCCCATTGGCCGAAAATCCGCATATCATCTGTTTTCTAACCCTGTCTTCCTCCCGCTCCTCTTCCAAGCACACCAACTCTACAGTACAAACAGGCCATACTTAAGCAGCATTCTCCCCCCCTCTTGCTTCATTGCCATTCCCAACGACCGCCGGCCGGCCGTACCTGCATGCCGCTCTTCTCGCGCGCGGACCGCAAGCCCAAGCCCCCGGGGCGCTTCAGCTTCCGCAAGCACGAGGCGCCGGACGCGCGCGGCTCGCTCTCGAGCTCCGCGTCGTCCTCGGGCGGCCTGGGGCGCCGCAAGAAGCCGCGGGACGTCGTCAACCCTCCGCCGCCTGTCTCCTCTTCTTCAGGCAACCCGCCGCTGCATAACAAGCCCAGCAGCAGCCACAAGCTCTCGGCGTCGGTAGCGTCGACGGCCGCGTCCTCGTCCGTCTCGAGCTCGCGGCTGTCGGCGTCCGTGCGCTCGTCGACGTCCACGGCGAGGAGCACGAGCCCGACCATCATCGAGAGCTTCTCGGGCGACACGGACACGGGCTCGGACACGGAAGGCGCGCGGGACTCGCGGGACTCGACTGACGACCTGCGCATGGCTGCTGGACGGCCGCCGACGGCGACGACGACCAATGCGAGCCCTTTAACTGCTCGAGGCGTCAGGAACAGCCTGGTGGACTACCGACAGCTGCGCTGCTCCATGTCGTACAAGAACCGCATCGAGTCGCAGCAAAGGACCGGATCGGCGTCGTCCATGGGGCTGAGGGGAAGCGAGGACCGGTCCAGGGCGTCCACGGACGAGTCGGCGTACTACGTCGCCACGACGCCGTCGTCGACCTACTCGTCGTCGTCGCCCGCGTTCGCGCGCTCGTCCACGCGCATCTCCGAGGTCGCGAGCGAGGCCGACCGAGCGGAGGACGCTCCTAGTCGAGCTAGTCGAGTTAGCAGCCGAGCCAGCGTCCACAGGCAGTCGTCCGCGGCTTCGGCGCGCCCCCGGCCGTCCGAGGACGCTTCTGCACCGGAACGCCGATCAGAGACGCCCATGACCGAGGCCAACGTCGCCGCCATGCAGACGCGGCGCGCCTTCCAGCAGATGGTGCTCGCCATGAAGGGCTCCAGCAGCGATGACGAGGAGTTCTCGGACGACGACGACGTGTCGGACGACGACGTGAGCTCCTCCGAGGACGAGTACTCGTCCTCCAGCAGCAAGTTCCCGCGCGCGTCCAGCATGCGCACCACGGTGGCGACGTCCACGGCCACGGCCTCTGCTCGTGGCGGCGTCGTCCGACTCGGAGCTGACGAGTACCGCAAGTTCCAGTTCCGGTTGCGCCAGCTCGAGGACATGTGCGCCGAGCAGGCCCACAAGCAGGCCTACATGGACGAGGCCATCGAGCGAGAGGTGGCGCTCCGCACGCGCGCCGTCGTGGCTGCCATGGACAAGAAGATCGAGATGTACCGCCAGGCCAAGGCCCTCGAGTGCGAGCGAGAGATCGCTCGACGGGTGTCCGAGATGGACGTGGGCCGAGGCAGCTCGAGTCGACGCAGCCTGCTGCTTTCTTCCTCTAGCCGCATGTCCTACTCGAACCCGTCCATCACCGAGAGCGAGCTCAAGGGCAAGCCGCTTGAAAAGATCTTCCACCCGCGTCGTGCACGCGCTCGCCGCGTCCAGCGCCTGCAGGAGATTGAAGAGCAGCAGAAGCGCGAGATGGAGCAGTTTCGGGCTTTTATCCAGTCGACCGAATCGCGGACGTTTGTGCAGTCGCCGGACACGGAGTCGTCGAACGAAGCGGACTTGGCGGATATTCTGCAGCGAGACCCGCCTCCGACCGTGGAAGAACTCGCGGAGCTGGTGGTCGTGCTGCGCCAGCATGTTGATGTGCAGGAGAAACAGCTAGGCGAGGCCAAGAAGATCATCAACGCGGCCATCGACGCCCGCGAGGAGGCTGAGCGCATGGCCGAGGAGGCCGTGGCTCTGACCATGCAGCTTGACTCGCGGCTGGACCGCGCGAGCCGAGAAATGAACTGGGTCCGCGACGAGTTGAGCCAGTCAATGTTGCTGCCGCCCAAGGAGTTTTCCGCTCGGGCCTCCCGCGTACTGAGCGCGCCAATGTTCATGACGCCCCCTGTACGAGCTGAAGACGACAACGAGGACAAACGTGCCAGCAGTAGAATAACGGAGGAGGAGAGCTAGTCGTCTGCGGCTGCCCGTGCCCTCGTGCCGTGCCGCCCGCTTTTTATTCGGGCCGGGCCCCGCCATCCAAATGATAAAAACTATAGGGAGAGAACGCGTTGAACTTTTGAAGCGATGAACACAAGTGTTGCACCATAGTGTGTGATGTGTATTGGTTTGACTCGATTCAACAAGCACGAGAAAGCTGTCGTCGCGACGCTCCTCTTGGGCCTTGAGCTTCGGCCTCTTGTTCACGTTCGCGTCGACGCTGCAGGTCGGCACGAAGTCTCTCTTGGAAAGTTGCTGCTGGAACGTACGCATTGGCTGCCTTGGAAATCACCGGCTTGGGTAGCTCCGGGTCCGCGAGCGCCAACTTGAGCCTCTCATACTGCCATGAACAATTTCATCCACGACGATGATTGATGAGCCACTACAAAATCACACCCAAACTATGAAATATGTACCTGTCTGCGTCGCTGACGCCGGTTCTCCAGATCACGTTGTAGACGCTCATCGAACGGTTCAAGATTGAGCTGCAAGCATCATTTAGCCAGACTTCCCCCAAAGTGAAACGAATGGGAGCAAAAAACACCTGCTGGGCTCGGCGAGAAATGACAGGCCGGAATGTCCACGTCTCGGTCATCTCTTTCCAGATCCCAGCTTTCGACATCTCGCGGTGCTCGAGATCAAGTTGGATGCGTCCAAGGAACTCGTCGCGAACTTCTTGCCATGTCAACCGCCGGCGAGCTTTCCTCTCGTCTTCACTCACCGGCGACGAAGATGTGCGAACCTGTTCTCGAGCATCCACATACTTCTCGAGTCGAGTCAGGAACTCATCTGCGATTGCACTCTGCAGAGAATCAAGGGATTGCTCAATTCGTACACACGTCTCAATGTTTTCAGTCTCAACACATCAGAGTACTACACACCCATGCAATGCGACTCCGATACGTCACGCCGCAGTTCGGACACTTCTTACGCTTTTGGGACATCTCTGCGTACGACTGAGGGTTGCCGCACGCCGGACACTCCTGCATCAAAGAGTTAGACACCATCGATTCAACAGCGGCAGGCAGCAAGTCACCTTTTTGTCAACACGAGCGAGGTAGATTTTCTCCTCGCGTGTTCGTCGTAGCTCTTCTTTCCGGGCTCGCTCAGATGCCTCCATTCGTCGCACAAAATCCTCGCGCTTGGTGTTACCACCGTCATCATCGTCTGAGTTACCATGCTGCTGCTCTCGTGATCCCCCGCCAGCTTTCAGACGTGGGCAGAAACAGCAGTGCTTGTTGTCGTCAAACTTGGCGAATTCTGCCTTTCTGTTGCGTCCTTGCTGCTGCAGTCGTCGTCGTTCGCGATCCTTGGCTAACTCGTTGATCGCTTCCATGTTCACTCCGCGCTTTTGGTTAGCACCGCTGCCAGGTTTGTCGTCAGTCACCATTGCAAGAAGTAATCGCCGCTGAGTCAGCGTCAATTGCTTGCTCTGGAAAGAACTCAGCTTGTCCTTCAGCGTCGTCGAAGTTACTGACTGCTTCTGCTTCGAATCTTTACGCTTGGTGACTTTCTTCTTCTTTGCTGGAGGCTTCTTTTGAGATTCCTGCTTTTGCTGTTGTTGAACCAAAGTCTGCACGGCCTCTTTGATGTGCTCATCGGGCTCGTCATCGTATGCGTCGTCTTCAAAATCGTCGCCGGCATAAGCCTCGGCCGCCTCCTTCAGCACACTTGAGACTTGCGCAGCCACTTTCACCTTTTGCTCAGTCTTTACTTCTTGGGCCACTACTGCGATCGCCCGCTCCACCTGCTCTAGTCTTTGCTGCTCGTCTTCATCGTTCACTTGAGCTGCTATAGCCGAGAGCGTGTTCTTGGTCGATTCTTGCTGTTGCTGCCTAGCGACTTCAAGCAGTGAGTTAGCACCCGATTGCTGCTGAGCGCGGGCGACTTCCATCAGAGACGTCGGCGCTGCTCTTTCTGCTGACGCAGATTCCTTTTTTGAAGTGTCCTCTTCGTCACTGTCAGCAAACACATCATCGTCGTTGGCCGGCGGTGTGGCTTCCACCGCAGGCTTCTCCGTTTCCTGCTCCGTCACCAGGCCCTGCACGAACGCCATCAAAGCCGACGCCATCGTTGCGAAGTCTTCGCCTCAAGATTACCAAATGAGATGCCTATCAATCCCAGCTACCCAGCTATTTTCTATGAGCTTCACATTGGCATGTAACGGACAAGTAGGAGTGCTTGGGCAAGCACAAAGCGATCTCGTAATCATGTGCAAGCACGTCCCGACTGCACAAGTTCGTGCCGTCTTCGTTGACGTGTAGCAGGTTCCTGTTGTGGCCGCTAATCATTGTTACGACCCCTATTAGTTTTCGTTCCAGGCTCCATGCTGTCGCCGCTGGTTCGACTGCTCCGAGTGCCACTTTGAACTGGCAAGCGACCACCGGTTGACGCCGTCGCCGACACACGAGATGGCATTCATGTGCAAGCACTGCAACTCGCCGTTCCACAAGGACCTCTCGGCCATGGGCGAGGAGGACGAGCGCTGTCCGCTCTGCAACAACGAGCTTGTGGTTCCCATGGACAAGCAGAACCCGTAAGCTCACAGCTTCAACTAATAATGCATTCCGGGATTTGCAAATTGCACGCGAAAGACGCGGTCGTCGACAGAGCCTAGTGATGCAGCCCGCGTCGGCGACTTGTAGACGAATGGAGAGGTTTCGCAGCCGCTGTTCGAACATACAGATCATTACTAGAAGGTGCTCGCAGGGCACAGACCGTGCGAGTCGAAGATGTGCTCGTCAACGAGTGAGGGCAAGATCACACCACCATGGGACTGTCGTTCAAGCTTCCCGCTCGTCGAGGAGAGCCTTTCCACTGCTGCGAGCGTTGCGCATCCCAAAGCTTGCTTCGTATACAATTGTCGTTTTACAGCGGCATGCTTGACATGCCACAGCTTGCTGAGCGATTGCGCTCCAAGCCTGGAGCCCAGCTGACCGCGATCAGCTGGCAGGATTGTAGCAGCGTGGCTTCCTCCATCTCCGACGCTAAAAAGTAGGATGGATTCGGCGTCATATCCGAGGCGGAATGGCAATCAGCGCCACGCTTTTTCCTAGCGGACATCCACCATTCCGAGGCCTGGAACGCTTGTCGACGAATGCTCAGTGACAAAGCTGATGGGAGGAAAGCGAGCTCCCTGGTGGTCCAGATGTCGGACCCTCAAAACCGAGCGATAATGCAAAACGTGGCCGATGACCACCACCGCGGCTATCCAAATGCTCAGATACGAGAGCTGTTGCGCACAAAATCCAGCAATAACGAGCCCAGGTCTCACCTACACAAGTATGGATGAAGTGGTCCGCCACCCATGGACCTGCAGCAACTCGCTCCGTGGGACGAATCGTCTACAGTACACTCGAGTTCACGGCTCGGACGCTGACGCCACGGAGAGCTCCTCGAGCCTCGAGCTGCTCCGGGCGTACTGTAGAATGGAGCGAACACTCAACCAGGGCAACGCAAGAGTTCGTCTACTGTCGAGCAATCACAATAATCGGGCTGGTCTGCAGCGGTGCACGGCGATCTGCATCTCTTCTCAAGCGAGCGTGGGCCGACCAGCCCCAGAGGTGAATCGAACCGGGTGTCGTGCCTGCTTGGCAATACGGTCGCCGTTGCACTCGGAGCTTTCATACCGTACAACTCGCGGGTCACTCCAGCTCGGTCTTCGGATCATCGGATGTCAATGCATCATGCAATGCGCGACTTGCTCAACCCTCAAACAGGACGGCAACGAGGATGGGTACGGCCGCTTCAACCTGACGAGTGCGCAAGGTGATGGGGAGCCCACAGTACTTGTCGAGTACAAAAAGGACTTGACCACATCAGTTTCACGGGAAAACCCGGCGTGCTGTGTGGGTGCTTGGCCTTGGAGGCGCTTTGGCGGCTCTTTGCTCGCCTGCAGAGACTAAAAACCTGAGCGAGATTGTTGAGCTCGACGCTGCAGATCCCTGGTCGCTGATCCTGGCATCTTGGTCATGGATTGGCTAGTTTTACATGCCAAACAAAACCAAATCCACCGAGAATGGAGTGAAGTCCAAGTCCATGTCCAAGACAAAGAAAATCACCTGGGTTGCTCTCATGCAGCTGCTACACTGCTTTCTCGATGTCGATGCGTGCATTCAGACTAAAATCCACGCGTGCATTCAAATCCCAAACTAGTAGCATGCACGCATGCAGGAACTACCGTAATGTCCGTATACGCTCACGATTCTCTCATCTCCTTCTAGTCAATTCGGTCTGTGGACGAATGAACCAGTTGTATGTTCGTTTGCAGGATCGGAGACTTCCACCATCGTGAGAGGGCGAGAGCGCGTTGAGTGGATTGGAAACGGCCGCCTGCTGTGACGAGCTCTCGTAGCTCAGCTCATGAGGGTATAGCCGAGCTGGACGGCTTTGACGTCCGGCTCGAAGGCCAAACGAGAGAGAGATCAGACTGCTGCGATCGGGTGTGCACGAAAATCCAGACGAACGAAAAATGGAGACGAATGGTTGCATTACGTCAAGGAGCACGTGCATCTTGCCCTGCAAGCACAGCAACGCCGTTGAGCCCGTGCACAGCCTGGTAATCAGGTGGTGGGGATACCTCTCAGACTCACGCAGCGAGTTTTTCGAGGGCGGGAATCGTTCCGTCGCGGACGAAATCAAGAAAGCAGGCAAGGCCGACTGCAACGCGTCGAACAGCGGGGTGTTAAGGTCTTTGACGCTAGCTAACGAAGTTGTAGAGCGCTCGTGTTCAAGAACTAATGCCATCTATCAGCGTTAGCGCCGTCCTGACGGACTCGTCGAGATTTCGTGACCTCTTGGGCTCTGTTCAACACTTGGGTGGGGAATCTCGGTGAGAGTCAGCAGCTGTAGGCGCAGCAACAGCGCAAGATGCGTGACCACTGTCTAGT